>JAVTVY010057169.1:0-30457 GCA_036873755.1 Hanleya hanleyi | reverse complement strand
TGTGGTTCATGGTACAGCTGTTTAACTTGATGCCATCTGCAGATAAAACGATATCCAAAGTGCTGGCTATTTATTAAATTTTCCAAACTTTCTCCATGGAATGCGTGGCTCACATTGGAATATCTAGAAAAAGCACATTCTTCGTGAAATTATTGTTTGATTACAGCTGTCACAAAAAATGTGTTCGGATCTATTGATGAAAACTGTGACACGGATTATGAGAATACAAATATGAACCTATTTAGTTGTTCCATGGTGAAGTGCTATACGTGTAGAATGACCGCTGGACTGAAATACGTAAATTGTATTAGTCTTATGCGTACGAAATACTTAATATTGAAGTTCGGCGATACTCCAGCTGTTTTGTTGAGAAAACAATAGGTCCTGTCTGGCAAATCGAATTGGCGTTCAGGAAAACAAGCCTATTGTTATAAAATTCAGTCTCGGTGAGTAAGGGATGACCCGCCGTGTTAAATGCCGAACTGTCCTTTATGCCCAGTGCATTCCACCGGGGTTCGTCAGCTGGCTGACTAAGCCCAAAAACGCGAGTGATGTTGGAAATGGAGTGTACACAATTCCCCCCCCTCCCAGAAATTGATATCCGCGAAATATTGAGGCAACATAGGGGTATATAAAATTGCGGATGGTTAAAACATCAGTGCAAACTGTTGCTCCAGCTAACAATAATCAACACGGTTTTCGCAAAAATATGAAAAATGTCCCACGAAAAATATGGAAAACGTCCATCGACACACCTAGCTGTCTCCCATGAATTGAATGGTATCTGTATGTTAGGCCTACATGTAAAATTTTGCTATGGGTAATATTAATGTTCTAAAAAATATATATTCTGTTGGGATGGAAGGCATATTGTAGACCAAATGTTGAAATTAATTCCTGATGCTGAATATATTCGGTAAACGAAAATAAAAATTTAGCGTGTCAGAAGTGGGATTCGAACCCACGCCCACATTCGTGGACCAGAACACCCATCCCCTTATCAAGGGAAGATCATGGATCTTGAGTCTGGCGCCTTAGACCACTCGGCCATCCTGACAGAGCTGACAAAAATAGCTTTGCGTTCTTGGGAGCACCTTTTGCACAATGCGATTGAATTCTGGTTGAATTCAAGAAAAAAATCTATATTAGAAAATACACGAGCCTGGTTGAAACTTGTTCCTTATATATCATTCCATATGGTTTGACATCCATTAGATTTGTGTTCGGGTTTAGGTAATTCGAGATACCGTTCCCCAGATACACAGTCGCCATGCTTGTAGTATATTTGATGGCAGATACCTACGTATATTTTCAATAAATTATGAAAATTAATAAATATATTTCTTTTCAAATCGATTTACAAAAAAACCACCAAATTCTCTCGTCTTTGACTCAGATAAAATCAGCCCCATTGGTGTCCAGCCGAATAAAACACAAAAGCCAGTTAATACAGTTTAAAATTCTCAGCCCGACGTCTATACTCTCACAGTTCGGCAAATAGATTTTCTGCGGTATACCTTAAAATTCAAAAGAAGCCACCTAGAATTGCAGCTCGTGGTTGGTTACGTCTCTTTTAAGGTTGTGGTTCATGGTACAGCTGTTTAACTTGATGCCATCTGCAGATAAAACGATATCCAAAGTGCTGGCTATTTATTAAATTTTCCAAACTTTCTCCATGGAATGCGTGGCTCACATTGGAATATCTAGAAAAAGCACATTCTTCGTGAAATTATTGTTTGATTACAGCTGTCACAAAAAATGTGTTCGGATCTATTGATGAAAACTGTGACACGGATTATGAGAATACAAATATGAACCTATTTAGTTGTTCCATGGTGAAGTGCTATACGTGTAGAATGACCGCTGGACTGAAATACGTAAATTGTATTAGTCTTATGCGTACGAAATACTTAATATTGAAGTTCGGCGATACTCCAGCTGTTTTGTTGAGAAAACAATAGGTCCTGTCTGGCAAATCGAATTGGCGTTCAGGAAAACAAGCCTATTGTTATAAAATTCAGTCTCGGTGAGTAAGGGATGACCCGCCGTGTTAAATGCCGAACTGTCCTTTATGCCCAGTGCATTCCACCGGGGTTCGTCAGCTGGCTGACTAAGCCCAAAAACGCGAGTGATGTTGGGAATGGAGTGTACACAATTTCCCCCCCCCTCCCAGAAATTGATATCCGGGAAATATTGAGGCAACATAGGGGTATATAAAATTGCGGATGGTTAAAACATCAGTGCAAACTGTTGCTCCAGCTAACAATAATCAACACGGTTTTCGCAAAAATATGAAAAATGTCCCACGAAAAATATGGAAAACGTTCATCGACACACCTAGCTGTCTCCCATGAATTGAATGGTATCTGTATGTTAGGCCTACATGTAAAATTTTGCTATGGGTAATGTTAATGTTCTAAAAAATATATATTGTGTTGGGATGGAAGGCAAATTGTTTTTTTTCTTTTGAAATGAAAAAATAATTTATTCACCGGAATATATACAAATCATTGAGACCGTGAGAATCCAATGTTAATAAAATATAGAATATCACAGAAAGATATGGATCTCATACAGTGTCCAGTACACAGATGAAACGAGCCGCTTACATTAAAGACATTTCAATAGACATATTATATTATAGCAAAGGTATTACTTTTGAGTTCCGAACTGTACACAGGGCATTATTTTTACACCAAACTCTCTTGAAGACAGACTCTTCCATTCTGTAGTGATCTACATATATACGTGATTTCACACAAACTCTAATAGCCTTAATTATACAATTATGATCTCTATTTTCACCCTGAAATACGATTTCATTCCGGGCACACCAAATACAGAAATGAAATACATTAATCAGGTACACATACATTGCTGTTTCGTCTTTTCCCATCTGCACATCAAATAATTTGTGTAATAGATGTTGTTCATTTAAGGTAGGGAAAAATTGCCCATATAACAAACAGCTTCGCTTAAAATACAAGAACACTTTTTTAACAATTTGACATTCAATGAATAAGTGGTTCCTCGTTTCCGAACCGGGACAAAAAACACATACATCATTCGTACATACATTTCTTCTCGGTAGCCGTTCCTTCAGTGGAAGGATATCATGTACTAACTTATATGAGAAGTTGACAATGTTATTGTCACAAAAATCATAGCTGTTGCTCCAGCTAACAATAATCAACACGGTTTTCGCAAAAATATGAAAAATGTCCCACGAAAAATATGGAAAACGTCCATCGACACACCTAGCTGTCTCCCATGAATTGAATGGTATCTGTATGTTAGGCCTACATGTAAAATTTTGCTATGGGTAATATTAATGTTCTAAAAAATATATATTGTGTTGGGATGGAAGGCATATTGTAGACAAAATGTTGAAATTAATTCCTGATGCTGAATATATTCGGTAAAGGAAAATAAAAATTTAGCGTGTCAGAAGTGGGATTCGAACCCACGCCCACATTCGTGGACCAGAACACCCATCCCCTTATGAAGGGAAGATCATGGATCTTGAGTCTGGCGCCTTAGACCACTCGGCCATCCTGACAGAGCTGAGAAAAATAGCTTTGCGTTCTTGGGAGCACCTTTTGCACAATGCGATTGAATTCTGGTTGAATTCAAGAAAAAAATCTATATTAGAAAATACACGAGCCTGGTTGAAACTTGTTCCTTATATATCATTCCATATGGTTTGACATCCATTAGATTTGTGTTCGGGTTTAGGTAATTCGAGATACCGTTCCTCAGATACACAGTCGCCATGCTTGTAGTATATTTGATGGCAGATACCTACGTATATTTTCAATAAATTATGAAAATTAATAAATATATTTCTTTTCAAATCGATTTACAAAAAACCCACCAAATTCTCTCGTCTTTGACTCAGATAAAATCAGCCCCATTGGTGTCCAGCCGAATAAAACACAAAAGCCAGTTAATACAGTTTAAAATTCTCAGCCCGACGTCTAAAACATAAAATACTCTCACAGTTCGGCAAATAGATTTTCTGCGGTATACCTTAAAATTCAAAAGAACCCACCTAGAATTGCAGCTCGTGGTTGGTTACGTCTCTTTTAAGGTTGTGGTTCATGGTACAGCTGTTTAACTTGATGCCATCTGCAGATAAAACGATATCCAAAGTGCTGGCTATTTATTAAATTTTCCAAACTTTCTCCATGGAATGCGTGGCTCACATTGGAATATCTAGAAAAAAAGCACATTCTTCGTGAAATTATTGTTTGATTACAGCTGTCACAAAAAATGTGTTCGGATCTATTGATGAAAACTGTGACACGGATTATGAGAATATAAATATGAACCTATTTAGTTGTTCCATGGTGAAGTGCTATACGTGTAGAATGACCGCTGGACTGAAATACGTAAATTGTATTAGTCTTATGCGTACGAAATACTTAATATTGAAGTTCGGCGATCTTCCAGCTGTTTTGTTGAGAAAACAATAGGCCCTGTCTGGCAAATCGAATTGGCGTTCAGGAAAACAAGCCTATTGTTATAAAATTCAGTCTCGGTGAGTAAGGGATGACCGGCCGTGTTAAATGCCGAACTGTCCTTTATGCCCAGTGCATTCCACCGGGGTTCGTCAGCTGGCTGACTAAGCCCAAAAACGCGAGTGATGTTGGGAATGGAGTGTACACAATTCCCCCCCCCCCCCCTCCCAGAAATTGATATCCGGGAAATATTGAGGCAACATAGGGGTATATAAAATTGCGGATGGTTAAAACATCAGTGCAAACTGTTGCTCCAGCTAACAATAATCAACACGGTTTTCGCAAAAATATGAAAAATGTCCCACGAAAAATATGGAAAACGTCCATCGACACACCTAGCTGTCTCCCATGAATTGAATGGTATCTGTATGTTAGGCCTACATGTAAAATTTTGCTATGGGTAATATTAATGTTCTAAAAAATATATATTCTGTTGGGATGGAAGGCATATTGTAGACCAAATGTTGAAATTAATTCCTGATGCTGAATATATTCGGTAAACGAAAATAAAAATTTAGCGTGTCAGAAGTGGGATTCGAACCCACGCCCACATTCGTGGACCAGAACACCCATCCCCTTATGAAGGGAAGATCATGGATCTTGAGTCTGGCGCCTTAGACCACTCGGCCATCCTGACAGAGCTGAATATGTTTTTCGGAATAATCTATATGTCATTTCGTAACAAAGCAAAATTTTCATCAACGAAGAAACGTTGGAGAATAACAACTCACCTTCGTGTTAACATCGTTTAAATTCTGCATCGGTGAAATTATTTGATTTTATCAAGACAGGCGCGAACTTGCGTCAAACGGATATAGTTTTGTCGGACATGCGCAGTACCCTGTCAATATGGATGTCAGGTCGACGCAAAGTTGATAAATATAATTTCCCAATTTACTCCGTTCTGTCGCGTAAGTATTCTAGAAAACTGTCGAAATGACATACCATGTCGTTTCGTTCACTTTCTCTCTATCAACTGACGATAGATTCATTCTGGTCCTGATAATTTCGCAGTCATTTTCACGGTTTGTTATGGATACGTACAAAAATTGTCCCCACCCCCATCGAACTGCAGTGCAGTGCAGAGACTGTTGACTGCATGCACAGTGTCGTTTTCAATTTCGAGCTGAAGGAACGGTGGGGATAAAGATGCACCAGTGTCATTTGACATTTATCAAATCTGAGAGTTCAAAACCTTTGCTTGTTGGAAGTTTGTTAATTTTCATATCTTGTCACTTATTTGACCTGAACGTACTGCACTGGTCTTTACCGAAAAATGAGGTCAGTGTGTATAATTTGGGACATGTGTTCACCATACCGTACCCAGCACTGCATGGAGCTGGTGATCATGTTGCTATATCAGTGATCAGTGAACTCTTGTAAGGTAATAATGATAAAATCAATATATCACATTCACATTTGATGTCCGTGCAGGTTCGGAATTCCTTCCTTTTTGTATGGGTCACACTGCTACTGCCCGTCTCACATTACGATGCAATGGGATTTTCAGCAATACATCAGAGCCAGTTCTTCCCAGAGAAGTGAAAATCTCCACAGTATCTGTATGTAATCTGTGCATTTTTATTCTAAAATTTGAAGGAAATCTGTTTAGAATCAAAGGAAAATCTCCAATACCTCGCATGTTATTTTCATAGAGCCTAGTTGCAATGTTACAACATTCTTCTTTGTATGGGTATGGGTAGACAGTAGTTGGTCCGACATGCAGACCCAACAAGATATTTTATAATACCGGGGTACTGATTTCTATTGAATTACTGATTCAAACACCCGTAGTAACCATGTATTGGTATCATGTAACACACTGGCAATGGTACATATATCTTGGTAAGGTCAGGCTATTGTGTGTCCCAACAAATCTATTGAAAACGTTTTGTCCGATTTTTTGAGAAATATATATTGTTGTGTTCTGAAACTTATGTCACACGTACAATGCAACTATTATAGTATTCAATCCAAATATTTCCAAACAGCACCCAGTACAGGGCTTCGTGTTTAGAATTTAATGCGTGAGCAAAAAATCACTCTCGTGACATGAATTTACGCGAGTGTTTGCGTGCAGGTGAGCTATCACTCACGTTAAACACGAAGCCCTGCAGAACAATCTGTTTGAAACATTTTCTGTTTTTGGTGGTCAGTCTCTGGGTTAAATTTTGACGTCGCCAAGGCTGAGGGGGACTGGCCCATATGTGCAAAGGAGTGGGAGGTTGTCATTTTCCATTGTGACGACAGGGTCAACGCTATGACGTTGCCACTGTGGCCAGTATTGATACATTGTCTTTGTAACGTCATATTGTGACATCATGGTATTACTGTTTATTTGTGACATTGTGAAACTGTAGAAATTCCATGAATGGAATAGAATAGCCATCAAACCTACGAGTATTAGACTAGTCCAAATCAACAATGGCTGAGGTCAAAATTTAACCCAGAGAATGAACACCCAAAACAGAAAATGTTTCAAACAGATAGTTTTACTGGATGTTGTTTGCTAATATTTTGAACGAATACTATAATAGTTGCATTGTACCAGTGACATAAGTGTCAGGACAAATCAATTTTTGTTTCTCAAAAAATCAAACAAAATGTTCTCAATAGATTAGTTGGGACACACAATAGTACGGTACCACTGTATATTTTTTATTGAATAATTTAATTGACATTTGATCTGTGGTGAATATTGTAAAAAAAAAGTATGCCGGAAATATGACATTAGCACAAATGAAATTAGCAACATTTATGTTTCTGTCTCTCTATCATAATGTAGACAAGATAAAAGAAGGGTAAAACTGTTTATATTCATATAAGCAAACATTACACAACTGTTTTAGTTTCTAATGTCATTTCTCGGTTGGACGGAAAATTTGACGGAAAAGTGGACTAGGTTATCATGGAATCCGCCATATATTTCAATTGCTCTTGAACATTTATAATTGCAGAATGAAGCCGTCCATGCTATTGTAGACCTGGTATATGTAGATAAGCAATTGGTGGGCCATCAAGATGGCACTGAATATGGATATCTTGGAGTTAGCCCGTCACCTGAAGCAGGAGAGACTCTATGTCAACACGGAGAGAGAAAGTCTCCAAAGACTCAACGAAGATGTGAAGAAAGTAGCGGAGAACATGTACCATGCCTCGTGGGTCGCAAAACAACAACGGACAATCCTGGGCACTCTTATACGGTCATCGCAAGATTCGACGCCAGCTGATTGTTTTAACCGCGTGAACCAGCTGGAACAGGTTGTCTTTGTTGACAGCTATAAATACCTCAGCTATCATGACACCAAGTATGGGGAATTCCTGAAACTGCTGCGGGAATCGCCCAAACTGCTTGCAAATTGTATCGCCATGTGCGAGAAAGCGAACAACGAGGTAGCCCAAAGCCTTGTGGGTGTGACCATGTCTTCCATATATGGTAACTGTGTGATGCAAGAGGACGAGACATTCGTTTTACAGCTGCTGAAAACCCTCCTAGAACTACAGGTATCCAATCATAATGACCCGAGGCGACTCCTACGGAAAGGTACCTGTAGTTTCAATTTAGCCTTCAAGCAGTTTTTTGATACCCTGTTTCCGGCCAAGTTGTTTTTAACTGCTGCGCTGCACGATCCCGTGATGCGTCTCCTCATGGAAGACGAATGGTTCTATGACATCGATCCCGACAAAGCCGTTATCCGCTTCCCGCCCATAGAACGCATGAAGCGCTTCGGCACACCCGGCACTGCTGAGTACAAAGCCAAGCTTGCCACGTATAGGAAATTCATTGTGGACAAACTCGTCAGCTTGTGTTTGCGATTCGTCCAATCTATTAAAAACAATTTACATTGTTTCCCCTCTAGTCTTATTTGGATTGTTTCCCAAGTTTACAACACATTGACAAAATCTGACCACGTGGGAATTACTGACGTGAGAGCGACGTGTGCTGATCTAGTGTTTGGCCTGTTCATCTGCCCTGCAATATGTGACCCCGAGCCTTACGGAATAACGTCTGATGTCCCGATTAGTCATATAGCGCGTCACAACCTGATACAGATGGCTCAGATTATACAGGTCTTGGCGATATCTGGATGGGAGGACATCGACCCGAAAGTCCGCGATCTCTATGGGAGGTTCGAAAAGGTGAGTCAGCGCACACAATTCAGAAAACTCACCTCGGCAAAAATAATATCATATTAAAATAATTCATGTTCAACACCATGTTAAATATTGCTGAGGTGAACTGATTATGCCATGGCATTTACCTCGGCAATTGTTGATTGCTGAGGTGAATTGTGTGGGCTGTGGGTTTTGTCCCAACTGGGTCAAAATAACTTGATCTGTTTTACTGCCACTATGTTTAAAGGTGAACTGCAAAGGTTTTTCGATTTTTAATCTGTCTGGTTACATCGCAAATATATTGAGAAACTTCATCTGGATTTTGAACCATTTTGTCGGCATCCTGTTCCAGTTAATTTAATCACCCCTCATTTTATAGCAGAAAATGCCTTTCCTGTGATTGAATTATTAGAGGGGTTCCTGTATACCACTGTCCTAAATCAAGGCTCTTTTGTTTCCAGACTTTTGCAAGGCTCTTTAACCAGAAACAAATTACCTTTTTTTTTGCCTTATGTTTTTTTATTAATATTAATTTTTATTAATATTATGTATTCATATTTACAACTATGTACATATTTTTTGACGTATTTTGATTAATTCTCTTGTACAAAATTTTTCAGGGTTGTCTCTCAAATGTGCTGGACGCAATGTTGGATGGTACCACACTTGAGTTACCGAGCACACTGTCTGGTCAACCTCAGAGCTATGAAAGAGCAGCTGTGTTGATAACACAGACACAACTCAGTCACTTGGTAAGAACTATTAGTCAGTGCATGTAAGTTTGGTAAGTTACTTAACACCATGTATTGTCAATCTGAAATGTTCAACCTTTAAGCAGTGGAACTCCGCTGTGTTGATATAGCGGACACAACTCTGTCACCGTGGTCACTTAGCAAGGCTTGCATTTCCACAGGAATCCGGGAATCCCATTCCCGTCAGCACTCCCGCGAAATAATTCAAGTTTCAGCAATCTGTATACAAATGATACATGTATATAGCTTTGGTTTCCATGAATTCCTGCGAAGTTAGATTGCAAGAATCTGTTTGGATTCCCATAGATTTTGACGAAAAGCAAGGCCTGCTTGGTAAGAATTATCAGCTTTTTGTCAACTTTTGTTCTAAGAAATATGATCACCCCCAGATTTTATGGTGGAAAATATACTTCCCATGATTGAATTATTATCTAATAAATTGATAATTTGAAAACAGAAACTTTAGGAGTCAATCCCCGCCACCTCCAAAAAATATTTCTGCTGTTATTTGTCTCTGATTGTTCAAAACTGGGGGGAAAAGAAAACATGTCCTACAGTTTACATGCAGGGCTTGATTGAGACGTGGGCACTTACATATATGAACACAGAGCCTGGTAAAGGCATAGTGAAATTCTCTGCTGTGCAGGACTAACGAAAACCATGGAAGCTCTAAATTAGAGGTGTATTAAATGCTCTTAAATACAACTTGATATTTAACCACAATTACGGTTTCAGTATATTCAGAGAAGAAATTCGTAAAAAAAAAAAAAAAAAAGTTTACACATTATTGGGCACTCGAGCCAAATATAACCGGTTCAAAAACTATATTGAGGGGATGTCTAACAGTAATAATAATTGAATCATCAGATGATTTAGGGTATCTATTTTTAGTTTCCCTGAGAGAATCCTGGTTCATGTCTGACATTAGCAGGTAGAATGTACCAGGATATGAAGTCAGTGTCCTGATATCCGTTTGTACACAATGTACTGTATTATTAAAAGCTGATTCACTGTGGTCACTGCACATTTTTATGAAAGCACCTCCAAATGGCTGATTTCTCATACCATGTATACCAGTAGTTTCTCTTTGTAAACCTAGCCAGAGATCATTTAAATTTGGATTCCTCAAAGAACTGCTCTGATATTTTCGTAATATTCATCATATATTAGGTTACGTTTTCTCCGAATACGGTAATTCCTCTAATAAAATTATTTCTTTTGTTCAAAATATGTATTAATGTTTGTTCATCTCAAACTGACTATCGGAACAAATAGTCAGTTTTAACATTGAAAATAAATTAATTCAAAATTACAGCGAATGAAATAATTAAAAATTACATTGAATTAAAACTTAAAATTGAATTAATTTAATTCGACGAAATGGAAATAAAATAATTACAACCGACAACGAAAAAATATTTAGTGTAATAATTCTAAATTAATGAAATCAATTTTTGTTTAAATTCACCGCCCCACGTTAAAGGTTTAGCTATTTTTTATTTAATTTTATAACACACCTGGTGTTACCCAGCTGAAACCGTCTTTCAGTCTTAGCACCAGTGCATCTAAGAGTAGAACTTTAATAGTCATCGTATTGAGAGATGCACTCAAGGCATGAATTTTCTCCGAGTTTTGTGACGAACTGTCATCTAAGAACTGGAGCTGTTGACCCGTCAGTCGGGTTTTCAGCGGCGGATAAACCTGCGAAATTTCCACCACGGAGTTGACGTTTGTTTGCCAATTTTAGAGTAAGTGACCCTCGAGCGCTAAATTCATTTTTATTGGACGTATTGTCAAACAAATCTAATTCTCGGTGGTTGAGGGCCACCCATGAATTTTCAATTTTAAGCAACAGTTCATCGATTTTCAAAGTTCCCCATCCATCAAGTCGACACATGAATGTTGAATAAACATCATCCATGCACTGCACTTCTTGAAAGTTTTTTGCGGTCTGAGACAAGTATTTTTGACGAATTACTAGTATGCTACACGTGGAAATCACCATCGTGAAAACAATGTCTGCCAGTAGATCAAAAGATCGCCGACGTCGAAAATTACTTAAAAGTTCAAAAGATTCCATTCGATTCATAAAATCTGCAAAATGGTGCCTGGATGCAGCAACATTACAGCACAACCTGGTTCTGATCACCCCCACCACTGATCACATGTCCTGGATCGGGTTACTGCCATGTATTTAAACTGTAACGGAAGTTGTATTATAAGTTCACATGCAAACGCAGTTTTCAAGGGAAGTAAATACTACAAAAAGTACAAAGCTATATGACTGTATAGAGTTGTTACCCTTGTTTTTTTTATATTACGATCAATAATTAAAACAATGCGTGATTATTAGCCTCAATTTTTTTGGTGTGGGCGGGTCATGAGAAGCTAGCAATTAATTAACCGAGGCCTTATCTTGATCTCTGTGTTTACAGGTTACTTATCTACGGAATACTGTGGTACAGTTAGAGGAAGGAAGTACGGAAAGAAAACATTTAGAAGAATTGTTGTCTCCCCTGCCAAATACTCTCCCTTTGACGCTGAACGTACAGACTAGTGCCCCTACCTCCACTCCGAGCCAAACACCACCTGGTACGCCAGGCTCCCAGAAGAAATCATTACGAGGTAGGTCATGTAGGTATTGATACAATATCCCAGTTTCTCAGTTTTAAGGAGAGTGGTTACTTTCGCTCTCCATCACTCTCCTAAATAGTCCCCCAGGAGAGCGATGAAAAGTGAGATTGGACTGTTGGAGAGAGTGGTCACTCATGCAAAACAGAATCCGGGAGAGCAATCAACTGCCCTCGCTAATTTTACAAACTTGAGACTGACATCCGTCGCTGATGCAAAATTATTTCTGCTATTGACCATCATGGTATCCATGGTAACAGCCCTGTTTTAAATGTACGAGAAGAACCAATCTTTTCGCATCTGCTCCATGGATCAAGCTGGCTGAAAATTAATATGTAATTACCTCTCCGCGAAATGCATGAGATATTACTTCTAGTTCTAGATATGGTATTGATGTTGGACTGTAAAGGTTTTCAATTGGTTATCTTTTGTTTTCCTTCCACAGTATTGGTGAGTGAAACTAATGTTGAAAGTTAGTTTCAACCTTATTGGGAGAATATTTTTGTGCCTTATTTGCGAAAAAGAAAAATTCTGTCTGACTTTGCAATCGGTGTCAATTTGAAAAACCACCTCGCCTCTACCTTGATTTGCTGATTAAGTGCTGTTCAGGAATTAATTTTGCTTTAGTGACTCGCTGATGGAAGGATAGTATAGTATGAATTCCGTTGGCCTAGCCAGACAAAGCACACACTAATCCTACTAGTAGTCTCCCTTGCCTTAGTGCAACCAAAGCTACTGTTTGGGACCACTTGATCCATGAACAGATAAAACATCAATACATCAGAGTGGCTGTGCTTTAGCTGGTGCAAGTCTGCAAAGCTAAGTACACATGTCTGACTCTGCCAGAAGTGCTCAAACAGATGGGATTGATGAATAAACAGTACATTATTTTACTGTGAATGTTTAGGCAAAAAATATTTCAAATGCATTGTTTTGTACACTCCGAACACTGATGGTTTGAAAGTGGAATCAGTTCTTTTCCGTGCTACTTTTACATTGATTGACCATGATTCCTTATGATCGGTACTCTTTGCACCGACCGTTTCGGTTTGAACATGGCAAATGCCATGACAAGTCCAAAGTGAAAGGGATGTAATAATCCAAGGGAGATAATCAGTGTCACTTTCAACTGTCAGATTGTCATCCAGGCCAGAGGCGTAGTTTGAAAGCACTGCTATCCATCACAACTTGCTATCCATCACAGTCTTGCTCTGCTATGGTGATGGGCAGAAATTTCTTAACATCAGACGAGCTTGAAACCAAAACATAATCTTGCAGAAAATCAAATCATAATTGTGTCTGTCTGTGTTTCATTGCTTCATGCACTTGTTTAAAGAAAAAACAAATCACAACTTGATAGTTAACCATGCATCTTGAGAATAAGGAGAAATTATTTTTTAAATGAAATATTCAACACTCGACTAATAAAAATATTAGCATGTTAGCTGCAGATGTGCACATGTTAGTAATATATTCTGGCCAGGAGAACAGGCATGGTCTTTACCACCAAATTGTCACTTCTGCCGGTCTGCCGTTGAGCGCTCATTTGAATAGAAATATTGCTATGATTCATACCAGCTGGTGAAGCTGGAGTTTAAAGAGATGGGATTATGAACGTCGGTGGAAATTGACTTGGCAGAAAATTCACCACTTTAACCTGCGCCTGCATTTGCTGAATACCGATTTCACACAAACATACAAGCCATATGCAGGCCATATGCTTCCTTCTGTCACATAAAACTTTGAGGAGGCCAAAGTGTACCGAAACATTACGAATCGTAGACATGTACATACTTACTTTAGATAACAAGCACAATAAAAGATGAAATACACCCATGCAAAAATATTCCCGACATGGCGTGAATCATTTCACATGTGACCGCTTTTAAACCGATTTTGTGTTAAATTTTTCATTGCATCAACCCTCAGATGAAATGCGAGACTGACCACTTTAGACACAAGTTTTTCGTGTTTTTAGCACGTCTGATGTTAGGAAATTACTGCCCTGTACTGCATATCTTAAAAAACACAGAAGGAAACACAACAAACAGTTCCTAGGGCAGTTTTCACAAATCTATGCAGTTCTCATTTCATTTTTGGATCAAACTTCACCAGGCTATCGCATTCATAGGATTTTCATCTTTCCGGATTGTTTGCTGAATTTTTGATAAAATGATTTACAGTTATCTAATTTTCTTGTGAGAAAACTAAAAAAAAATGCTCTCTCGAATTATTGGTGCATGTATGTATTTGTCCAATCTAGGTAAACCAAGATGGTAAATCAGGGGAATACAGGCCTTCAAGTGCCTCCTATATTTCCTATATTTTTGAGTCATTCCTATATTTTACACAAAACCTCCTATATTTCCTATATTTTGACTTTTTCTTGTGAAAACTTTCATCAATGCTCTGTAATGAGTCAAACTGACATGAGGAAATACATTTCAGAAGAAAAAAATTCGCCTCGCTTCGCTCGCCAAATATTACAACTTGTCAATTTCTCTATGATGAATCAAACAACAGATCAGATCACCTGAAAAGATCACCACTATGACTGCATTCAGTGAAAGTAATTTGATTAAACACCAGAAAACTACCAAGTTTGGAACATACAATATAGTACAGACCTGTCTTACACTCATTTATTTTCTATATTTTATTCAGAAAATTCCTATATTTCTCCCATATTTTTGCAAATTTCCTCCTATATTTTCACTGTAAGCCACTTGCAGGCCTGGGAATACCATCTAGACGTAACGCTATGAAAACTTCGTGCAAAATGTTCACCGATATTCTGCGAGATCCCATAATAAGCCAATCACGATCATTTCTGACTTTTCTCTCTGACAATAATTGACGTTTACTACACGGAGATTAACATGTCGCGTGGCACAATGTTTTGATATTTTCTATCTCCTAACAAAGCCAGACTTTTCGGCGGGAGTAAACTCTTTGATCTTCACATATCTGTCTGGAAATGATGCCATATTTGGATATTGTTTCCCGATAATGTTTATATATTAGTCCACGTGCTAGCGTGTGTATTACTGTGGGCGTGATTTCAACAAGCTAGCCACCTTTTCACTTTTCTCAGCTCTGAAGAAGAAATCCACTCTGGATGAACAGCACACCTCCTTCCACGAAGATAACATGGACCATGAACAACAGTCGGCTTCATCAAAAGTACCTGAAGATGTCGTAGTTATCTCCCTTGGCCAGATGATGGAATGCCCTGGGATGCTGTCTGAACAGAAGGTATTTTTACTGAACAAGGTATTTCTTCATATAGCTCTTTGTAAGCCCTTTGCCTAGTGACGTCAAGTTGGGTGTGTATGTTACAAATTATCTCTATCCCTTAGTGATGTCAAGTGTGGCGAGTATGTTACAAATTTACCCTTTGCCTAGTGACATCAAGTGGGGTGAGTATATTACAAATTAACCCTTCGCCTAGTGATGTCCAGTGGGGTTAGAGTGTTACATGTACAAATTAACCCTTTGCCTAGTGACGTCCAGTGGGGTTAGAGTGTTACATGTACAAATTAACCCTTTGCCTAGTGACGTCCAGTGGGGCTAGAGTGTTACATGTACAAATTAACCCTTTACCTAGTGACGTCCAGTGGGGTTAGAGTGTTACATGTACAAATTAACTCTTTGCCTAGTGACGTCCAGTGGGGTTAGAGTGTACAAATTAACCCTTTGCCTAGTGATGTCCAGTGGGGTTAGAGTGTACAAATTAACCCTTTGCCTAGTGACGTCCAGTGGGGTTAGAGTGTTACATGTACAAATTAACCCTTTGCCTAGTGACGTCCAGTGGGATTAGAGTGTTACATGTACAAATTAACCCTAGTGACGTCAAGTAAGGTGAGCATGTTACAATTTAACCCTTTACCTATTGACATCAATTAGTGTTATGTATGAACTCTTTGCCGAGTGACATCAATTATATATTTTGCTCTTCTGTATGTGTAGCTTATTTCATTGTTACAGCATGGGGAAAATGGAGAAAATTCCATTCAATTGGTAGGGAATGAAATTTATATGGCTCTGTTTTGATATCTTTTCAGGTTTTGTCGTTGGAAAATGAGACCCGACGTCGGAGGGTGAAGTACCAGGATGTACTTAGTTATGACATGAATGTACCAGGACAGGAGATTCAGGAGAAAAGGACGCGGTTTTCTCTGTCACATGACCAAGAATCCATAGGTTTGTTACGCGAAACTGATTGAAGCTATCCTTCATCAGACATCCTTTATATTTACTTCCTTTCTAGCCTACACTGTTATATGGATCTATTAAATAAAATTCTCAGCATGCAGTTACAAAGTCTAAAATATAGCTTCATAACAGCGATTCCGGGGTCCAAGCTGTATGACAAGCACTTCTGATTGCTTACATTGTAAAAAAGTTCAATTCACACATGTTTAGGCAGGGATTCATACACGTCGGTTTTTGCCACCGGTATTCGGTGGCAAAATTCACTAGGAAACTCAATTCGGACTGTAAAAAACTGAAGTGTGTGCGTTTAGCACAGTAAATATTCAATTTCTCAGCTATAAACTCAATTCCGGTGAATGCTAAAACTCGTAATTCGACCAACAATTCCGTTTAAAAAAATGTTTAGACGTACGCGCGTCATTTATTCAGAAAAGTTTGTTAAAACGAGTAAAAACGCACCTTGTTTACAAGATCGTTTACAGGAACACATTCTCCACGTTCGAGATAAAAAAATTGAAGGGCAACAACTCGTGTTTCCATTACACACTTAGCATTTGGGTCACGTAGTAGAAATGCGTCGATGTTATTGGGTGAAATGGTCATGTGTTTTAAAGTCTTTTCATTCAACCCCGCGAAAACCTGATCACCTGACGTAACCCGACTTTCTGATTGGTCAACCATAAATATCGCTTGAGTACGTATGCGCAGTGGTCGAATTAGACAGAATCACAATGGTGTTTGGCTTCGCTCACCGAAACCACGCGTCGCGTAAACAACAGGATTTTTACCGAATGTTGAATAAATGTTGAATAAATGTTCAGTATTCTTTATCCTAAGTGTAATCAGAAATACATATCGTGACATCTATAAGATTTTAGACGAGTTATTTAGTCGCAATGAAGCAAAACAGACCGTCCATCGTTAGTAATCTGAAAGTGATAAAATTTCTTACGTGAGTTTTACGGTACACTATTTTTGCCAAATTGTGTTTCCTAAATATTTCTAAAGCTGTAAAATGCCAAATACATGAAATATGTTCCGAATGTATGTTCAGTGGTTCAAATTAATGTATCGTGCATTAAATACCATCCATTATTTCATTTTATTTGTCAATTCCAACGACTTGACAGACACTGTTTTTGAACCCATTTTGAAAGGTTCAACACTGCTTGACGGCACTCGGAAATAGACAGCACTACTAGTAGGGTTAAGAGACAGTCAGGAAGGAGTAAAACACGTTCTTAAAATGTCAAGTTTTATCTTGGATATATTTCCTGAAATGAATTTAGTAAATTGTCATGCACATTGAGTCATTTTGCACAATTCCGCTTAAGAAAAACCAATCCATTCATACAACATGAAATCTCTAGTTTTAGGTGATCGATTCAGGTGATCGATTGGTTACGTGGTTGATCTACTAGGAGATCAAAAAATCGATCACCTGGACCAAAAATCAGGGGATCAATTTTTTTTATCACCCCGTGCTGTCTTATTTCGAGGCCTGTTCAACATTTTAGGAAAAACCCCTGATTGGGATTAAATATCGCAATTCAGATCTCGTTCATTCCAAATTAGGAAGGATATGGATTATTTAAATTGACAAAAATATTTTCATAACTGAAACAATGCTAGTAATTGGGGTGCAGTTGTCGGTAGGAGATGGGAAATGAGCCGTCTCCGAGAGACTGCACCCCTAGAAGGCTGACTTTGTGGTGATAGAATATTCTATTCTTGTTCAAATAAATTAAGACAGTTCAATGATTATGTCAAATTTGAGGTTATATTACTTTATTCTAAGCTTTAAACTCTATCTCAGAACCATTAAATATGGCGGCGGCAAAAACACAAAAAACTCAATAGCAATCAGGACGCCGGTGGCAAAAACTCATTAAAACTCTGTGGAGGTAAAAAAAATACTGAAATTTCAGTATCCGGTGGCAAAATTTTGGACTTCTATGAATCCCTGTTAGGACGTGTAGATTTGAAGATAGAGCCATTTCCGGTATTGATGACGTCACTTCTGCTCAGCATAAAATGATTGGTATGACGTCGGCCATCATTTGGTACAATTTCCATTTTAAATTGGCTGCCAGGTGACCTAAAACCATGTGACCTAAAATTACAAGGAACAAGGATTACACATGTCAAGTTTCAGAGCATTCAGTCCAGCTGTTTTGGAGAAGATGATGTATTTATGAAACTTGGTCAATCTAATATGGCCGCCTAACCATTCAACTAATCAACAGTATTGGCTTTCGCTTAAGATAACGTGGCCTTCCTGATATAGCATAGTAAACTAGAAACCACTACCTATCAGGGTTCAATAGAATAAGCCATTCCCATATATGTAAAACTGATCACAAAGTTCAAATTGGCAGCCAAGCCACGTGGCCAAACTATTGTTCGCATATTTTTGATCACCTAGACCTATTGTATATACATTGTCAGAATTTTGTATACTTTTGCAATGGTTTTCAACACCAGTCGCTTTGCGAATGGATAGCTGATATCCTATGCCAGAATGAACTGTCGTGAGTGACGGTGGTGTTTAGGGGGCAATAATGCAGATCTGTGTATGGTATTATATCCTAGATCTGTACAAGGAGAGTACATGGACATATTTTGATGACGTCGACCAAGCATTGGTTATTTACCGTATAAATTAAATGATGGTAATTCATTTCATTTTTTTTTCAGGAAATACCAGTGATATACAGGAAGCTATATCAGAAGCCGCCTCTAGCCATTCTGTGGGTTCTGTAGATTTGGAGAATGACAACGACAATTTCTCTGACATGCTGTCAGCCAACGTAAGTGGGCGAGGTACACCTAACATCAGTGGCCGGGACACGCCCCTCTCACAGGCGGAGAGTGTGGAAGAGAGAAGAGCGCCAGATCTTCCCGAAACTGTACAGAAGTCAAATCGTGAAGATGTGACGGATCGCTTTGGAAAGTTTGAGATCCGACCCGAGTTGGAAAGTAAGGATATTACGTTGACAAGGGCACCAATATTTATTACCCCTCAGCCCATAGGGCTGTGGGGTCTTGTCGTTGCCATGTACGTACGTACATACGTCCGTCCGTCAGTCCGTCCTAGCGTCCGTCCGTCAACATGTTCTTGTCCGCTGAATATCTGCAGATCTATGAAGTCGGGCCTGACCAAACTTTGGTGAGAGCTTCCTGAATGCTGACTGATGAAATGATTAGATTTTCAGATGGCTATGATGATTTCATGATTTTTAATTTTTTTTTTTATTATTTATTGATGGCTCAGCTTTTGCACTGTTATCTATGCCCATCAACATGTTCTTGTCCGCTGAATATCTGCAGATCTATCAAGTCAGACCTGACAAAACTTTGGTGAGAGCTTCCTGAATGTTAACTGATGAAATGATTAGATTTTCAGATGACTATGATGATTTTATGATTTTTAATTTTTTATTATTATTATTTATTGATGGCTTAGCTTTTGCACTGTTATCTATGCCCATCGGGAACCCTTGGTTGCATGTGCCATTGTGAATTTTGATGGTTCCCTGATACAAGAAAGCCAGGTCCATTCAAGATTCTCGTTGATTTTTCTTTAATTTTGCTATTAAATCATTCTATTATACATCATATGATTTATTCTAAAACTTTTGCATGAACCATATTTGTGTCCACACATTTAACTGGTACAACATAATGCTTCAATTGTTGTCACCAAACATGTTACAAACCCAGAATTTCCACTTTCCTATTCAAATTTATTTCTGCATACATACATATGCAAAATATATGCATGTGAAACAAAATATAATCCCCTCCCTCCAAACAATGTTTTTCACAACCTCTTGAACAATGAAATATTTTCAGGGGATGAGGCCAAGTCAACAGTAAGCGAGACATGGAGCACAGATGTTCTGGCCAGTGATTCGGAGCCCCCAGACCAAAATCAGCGAGAACGGCTTGAGGAGGTCACTGAGGAAATCGTGCAACAGAACTTCCTACCGGAGGTAAACATAGCAACAGTAGCGGAACCAAAGAGGAATAATAGATGAAAGCCATGAACTAAATACCCCCTCCCCCTAATCTCGAGATTGGTAATTAAATGCCCATATAACCATGAAAAGCAACTGTGCTGAATTCATGCCAATAATCGAGTCCATACCAGAACTGTCCCTGGACTATTTGTCATCGCCAGCAGTGAATAGAACCACAGCGTTGACCAGCAAATATAGAAGGAAAATTTCTCATGGGTGCTGCCTTCTTCAAGCAACTATGCTATCCTAACAGAATGCTATCGTAAAATTGGACTGGGAGAAATATCAACATAACATGAACTGCTGAAATAGCAGCTCAACTTACATGACATTTTCTCTGTTTTCCAACTGTCGGTACCACATGCACTTATTAACCACTCCCAGGCCATGCTTATTTGTCAATCCCAGTTTTGCTATATGTAACACCTGAAAAAGAGGTTTCATCTGTTTCTATTATGCAAACAGTTCACAGAATAAATTAAATCAGAACTTATACTTTATGTGTGTAGATACATGTACGTTCAAAGTATGTTACTGTCTAATTTTCTAAAATTGCAAGCAGATAAGTTTTTTATATGAAGAAAGTTTTATATTTATGAGTCTTTATATAAAATCTTTATATAAACACTCAATTTGAGTTCACTGTACTCTACAGCTTTAAAAAAAATCGGCTAAACATGAAGCGAAACTGGACCCCAAATAACAATAAAGGGGAACTCTACTGGAAAATTAAAACTGTTGGATGATAGATATATTGTTTCCATATTTTTTCTGAAAATTTTAAAATTTATTTCATCAAAATAATTCTACTTGTTGCTGAGATATTGTACTTAAAGAATTTTGTGTCTGGTACAAATTTGGTATGCAAATGAGCTTTGATGATGTCACACAGTGAACTAGAAATATAGATAGACAAATAGTGGTATATTTTCTTTTCTAAGATATATATGATTCTGATTCTTTTACATTTCATTAACACAGTGTTCATAGGTTATTAGATATCGCTTTTGTCACTTGGTTACCAATAGTTTCAGAGATATGGTTACCATAGAAACTGGTAACTGAGGGCTTTATCTCAGGAACTTTAATGGTCAAAGGGATTTTTTTAATGAATATGAATAGCATAGACCGTTGTAACTGATTATTCGGTAATTAAGATTTCATAACCTGTAAAAATTTCGAAATAAAGTCATTTAGTTTGCATAATGCTATAAATACATATCATAAATTCCAAAGAGAGTAGACTTGTCGATCTGTGAATATACCAGCATAAATTTAGCTCATTATCATGAGTTCACTTGGTGACATCAAAAAACCTCTTCTGCATAAATTCCAACATAGCAGATTTATGCTTCAAAGTCCAATATCTCAGCAACCATTTTGGTTTTTACATGCAGTAAATGTCATCTTGCTCAGAATTGTGAACTTTCTTCTCTTAAAAGTTACCCTAATACCATTAGGGTTCACCTTCAAAAAGATGCCTAAAATCACCATCCCGAGTCTCGGGCCGATTGAGCTATTCCTACTAAGTAGGCTCTCGTTTGCAAATTGTCCAGTAATGAGTCAGTCAGTCCATCCGAATACTTTCGTCGGCAAAATAAGGAGAACCGTTGACATTAGAACCTTGATTTTTGGCATGAAGGTGCATTAGGGGACTATTACCAGCAAGTTCTGAGCTGACCTACTTTTGATGAAAATTTCTGGTGATTTTTGATGAAAATCACTGGTGATTCTGAATATGGCAGTGCCCATCTTAATATAGGCAGGATTTCAACTGGGGAGTGAGGATTTCAAAATTCCAAGAGTTCAGTTTGCGTCGGAGTCCTAATGCCTACCAGACTTCGTAGGTCCTGTGACGTCACAGCTCATGTGATAAGGGACATAATCAAATAGAACCAGAACTAGTTGTCAGAACATGACGCCTGGCAGTAGGTTATCAGATGGATTCATAATTATTAAAATCCGCCATTCACCTACACAATAAGTCCGGGTTGTTGCCATGAACAGTTATAATTTGTGAACTGGAAACAGAGCATATGTAGTTTAACATTGGGAATTTCTTATGAAATGAGCTTCGAAGAATACAACACAGATCTGTTTCATTGAGGAAAATCTATTCTGTGTTACAAGCCGAGGTGATGCCACAGTTTAAAAAAAAAATGAACGTTATACCACCCTGGCTGCAAGTACAATCCAATATTTAGAGCCATGATTCCTTTCTGACATCTAGTCCTTTGTCCTTGTTTGTTGTATATCAAAGCCCACCTGTGACATGTCAGAGACTACGAGCGAGAGTGCCTGGAGTACAGACGTCCTCGCCAGTGATACCGATGACAAACAGTCTGAACTCCTCACAGATCTGGAACAGGTATGATGGGAAGAGTTGTGGACTTGAGATAGCCACATAATAGTTTGCCATTTACCTAGAAAGTGTTAAGAAAACATGTAACTGTACTGAAAATCTGAGGGCTGTTCCATTTAAAAAGGTATGAGAGAGAAGGAAGGCACTCAATATATTATTCTATAGGTCATGGGTGGAAATTCCCTTCAATACATCTTACAACATTGGGAAGGCCAATAAAATTTCTATGGGTGGTGGGGTATAATTCAAAGCTGCCTTCCGCCCCACCCATACCTTCTTAAATGGAACATCCCTGAGATGATATGAGAATTGGCATTTAATACTTGTTATCTCCGACCTTATCTTTGATTTTATCAAGCTAGAAGCTGTTGCTGTGGAGAGCTCGATGTAGGATTCTATATGATGTCTTTGTGTGTCCATGTCATCCTTGTCCCTGTCCTCATTTCTGTCCAGTAAAGAGTAATGCAAAAAAGTCAGTTTGGGATTTTTCCTGTTCACAGCTTCTCGGCCTCACTCTATATCTCATTAACTAAGCTCTGTTCGACCCACCAAACCTTCATAGATTCCAGGAGCTTACATCATGCTAAACTTCTTCAACCTATCCACCCCCCTTGGGAGTATGTCCCCTCCCCCCCAGGGCACCAAGTCCCACCCTCTATAATCTCACAATGTAAGATCCACCTGACCCAACACCCTATATTCTAGAAGCTTACACCATGAACATACTTGTTCAACCCAACCCATTCAACCCCTCCACTACCCTTGGGAGCATATACATTCTTGTATCATTCCAATCAACTTACTCTTTACGTACATGGGAATTTCTCTTGGGGGGAAATTGTATTTCCTGTCATTGAATTATTGGAGCTTACAACTTTGTAATAATCTGCTGTATATATCGATCAGTGTGACCAGGATGAAATCAGCAGTGTCGAGGAGCGTTCACGCCCAGGGGATGACGACCCAGATTTGGATGCTGTCGAATCCGTGGAGCCCCTTGATGATAACAGGGACACCCCACTGGCTTCAGGTATGGATATCATTATAGCTGAAATGATTAAATGAATATATTCGCAGTACGTCAAAAATATTCCTACGAAGTAGGCTACCATCTGCAAATTGTCTGGTAGTCAGTATGTGAGTGAGTCCATCCGAATCCTTTCGTCGACAAAATAAGAACCGTTGACATTAGAACCTTGATTTTTTGCATGAAGGTGTATAGGGGACTGTTACCAGCAAGTTCTGAGCTGACCTACTTTTGATGAAAATTTCCTGTGATTTTTGATGAAAATCACTGGTGATTCTGACTTGGACAGTGCCCATCTTAATATAGGCAGGATTTTAACTTGGGCCTGGGGATTTCCAATCGAGTTCAGTGAGTGTCGCTGTCCTAATGCCTACCCTACTTTGTAGGTCCTGTGACGTGCTCATGTGAATATTCATATGCAAAAATGGCACTTGATTATTCGAGCAACAGCAGTTGTACGTTTTGTTGAAACAGAAATTAAATCATCAGGCATATTAGGCCAACTATCGACCTTCATCATGCAGCGTTGTTGTTGTCTGTCAACACCAAGCCGGTGGTGGCACTCGTCAACGAATGTTCAAATTCTATTCGATTGGTTTTACCAAATATTTGAATGCTAAAATTGGCCATTCCTTTCAGCTTTAGATACCATCATCCATATATCATCCTTACCATTATCAGTTAATACCGGTTGATAGCCAGAGGAAACTGGCTAGTTTTATATCGGATATGAAATCGACAAATGGTGGGTCATTACCAGTGAACTTCTCAGCGAGCATGAGCGACCTATAATTGTGTATAGCAGGTTAGGGCGATCCCGATCTCTAAAAAAGGTCGTTTTTGCTCAATAACTATTGATTCCTCCTTAACCAATGCTTCAAAACTTCAGGCGCATTAGTTTACCTATTGTTCCATGTCCTAAAATTAATTTGCAATTTTAAGAACCAGTCAATGTTGTTTAAACAGTGAGACAGATGTTTGGCCTATTATTATGCAAATTAGAAAGAAGACAATTTATTTTTTTACTACCATTTGATGCAGATAATATATGTCTGTGAGCTCCTCAAGAGGATTTTGCTGAATTCGTTATGTGAACTGATTTATTGAGCAAAAAACGACCTTTTTTACCTCCAATTTTAGAGAGTGGGAGTTCCCTAATCTGTATAGCCCGAAGTTCCCTCATGGCCCATCATGAAAATAGTATTGCATGGAACACGTTTCACATGTAATATTTAAAGAAAAGAGTGCAATAATCTTTCTATCAGATACCCGCCCTTGCAAATAACCACAGCTTCCAGCAATTGCTGAGGTGAATTTCTGAAGCGAAATCCGTTCACCTCAGAAATTTTTTTGAATGTAGGTTATTTCAACGCCACAAGATATTTGTTGAGGCAGGTTTTCTTATTTGTGAGTGCTGAAATACCAAAGGGAATTCTCTACATTTTGATAATAATAATAATAATACTGGATTGAAGGTGAAATGTGAAGGTTTGTAGATTCTCCTTTATATAGGTTGAATAATGATAGAAATACCAGTCTATATCTACTTCACTTGGTTTTATTTGCATTATCTTGTCGGCTAGAATCTTTAAAAAGTTGGTATCCCTAGCCCAGCTGAATTCAGGCTTGCAAACCGTCATTGCTTATCTTTCCTTGATGACCAGTCACTCAGTGACTGAACTTTACAAGTATTGAGTCCAGCCAGTTGATCTGATGTGACGTCACAAACCAGCATCAAACAAGGGTAGATAAGCGATGTGGATTTCATTTCTGAAATCAGCCTGAGATAACATATATAACACTTTTCACAAGGAGACAAAATACGAAGTAGATAGGCTGATATTTCCATCATCAACTAGCCAATGAAGAATATAAAAAAGGTAAATATGAAAACCTTTGCATTTCACCTTTGAAGAGTTGTGCGCTGCCTTTACAACCCCTGGTTTGCTGTTCATTATCAACTATTCACAACTGCAAAGTAAAGAGATTACTGAACTTAACATTTACAATCCCTTCCTTTATTAATACTGAAAATGATTCATGATCTGCATATGCACAAAAACATCTGAAGGATTCTTAATGATTAGGACGTTATTTGTATGAACCAGTATCTAAATAGGTACCAACATTTATGAATTGTAATCTTTCAGGAGGTCAAAGCCCGTCAGAAGACAGTTTAGGAGCAGTTGGAGGGGCACCGTCACATTCCATCTACAGAGACCAGAGAGTTACAACAAGGGCATGTAACTCTGACTCAGCTACCCTGGTCAAGGTATCTGATTTCAGCGAGGCCGGCTTTGATGTTGACGGTTACCCTGTGGAAAGAAATCGAACGGTATCCGATATCGTAGATAATTTCCGCACCAAATCCAGTCGAGATTCCTATGTCTCCAAGAAGCGCCAGTCGGACAGTTTGAAAGCTGCGAAAGGGAGAGTCACCAGTGTGCTGGCAGCGTTAGAGATTGACGGGGAACCGAAAAACAGGCACAGTCGACATCATAGAGACAAGAAGGTGCACTATCAAGGTGCTCGGCCGAGAATTCAAATTATGGGAGATACAGCCGAGTCGGACATCGGGACGTCTTCTCCTGATCTAGGCTACGAAAGCCCAGAAAGTGACGAGTCCAAAGTGAGGAAACATAATTTTGACCTTGGACGATTGGCGCAGACTGATTCTGGAATTTCTGAGCCACCCCATGATGAGTTGAAGGAGGACTATTTTGCTGTGACGTCACCATCTGGAGATGTCTTGTCCACAGATTCGTTGAAGTTGTCCGAGCAACAGAACACAAAGCTGGATGCTAACCGCCTTTCGGCTTCATTGAATATGTTCGACCCATTGTCGTCGCAAATCCAAGATGATGATGCGGACTTGTTAGACGGCCCCAGGACACATGACGATCAGGCAGTGATGGAGACAGCATCGACTCGTACGACGAGTAATCGTAGCTCCCAGGCCAGTATGAAATCTATTGTACTCATTGATAGTGGTGACATCATGTCGCCAATTGAGCGACAAGGTATACTCGTACCCACGAGGAATGGTAACCATAGCAACGAGACTCCTCCCATTGACCAGGACTTGATAGCTGTCAATCAAGGGGATGGAGATCAGGGAAGGCGAGATAGCAGTGGTAGCAGCCAATCAACACATTCCGCGAACATGCTTGACATTTCCGGTACCAGCCCCAGGGCGGAGACTGTATCACAAAAATCCGATGACAAGGTATGAGTGAGTCAAAAATACAGTGGATTTATTTATTTGTGTGCAAAATGTATTCAGTATTTGAATATCAAAATATCAATTGAGAATTTAGGAGTCATTTTGTTGGTTTAGTTCATTGGGGTTTAGCTTATGCCACTCATAACATCAAGGTAGAATTTATAGAATTGATCCGTATTTACATCACCACTCCGAACCAAACAAGTGTTAACATTATTACATAACTTTTACTTCATACACAGATAGTGCTTGGTTTGATGAGGTTATGTACATGTAACGATAAAAGTTTTGGTTCCAGGATATCAATGATGGTGATGATAGGGCAGACCATCAGAAAAGGAAGAAAGGGAGTTTCTTCAACAAGATGAAAGAAAAAATTGGAAAAGGTAAACTATGAAATTATTCGAACCAATGTTACTTTCATTTTCTGACATCTGTCTTATTTCTCCTATAATTTGCATAAACACGTATTAATTTTCACCTCTTAAGGGGTTTCATCACCTTTCATTTTAACGGAAGTCACCTGATATATCCCACTAAACTGACAGTTATAGAAAATTAAGCAATTCGTATCAATTGAGAGTGAATAATGAACTAAATATATCCCTCTAAACACTGATCAACAGCTAAAGGAGACGGTACGATAAGGCGGGATTTTGGCCTATACGAGGTGCGGTTGAAATCGAAAAAATAAAATGTCCTACAAATAATTGTGTTTTAGTGTAACAGCAAGAGAAAATATATGTACACAATATGTGAAAGTTCTAGTTCGTTTGCGTTATGATCGTAGTTACGACATGAAACTGAAATCCACAGCATGTGCTATTTTATGGAAAATGGTTCTAACACACGAGTCATTCAAATGCACATTTAGATACGAAGGACCCCTTTGGACCAAAACGCCATTTGACTTGGTGATGAGCGATGGCATTATATCTCCACTGCTAAGAAATCATTTTGGTGCAAGCGGTCCTTCGTGTCTGAATGTGTGTTGAAATTACTTGATTTAGACCCTTTTTTAACGAAATAGCACATGCTGCGGATTTCAATTTCATGTCATGACAACAATGATAACGCAATCGAGCTAGAACTTTTACATATTGTGTACATATATTTTCTCTTGTCGTTACATTAGAACACAATTATTTTGAGGATATTTATTTTTTTAATTTCAACCGCACCACGTGTAAGCCGAAATCCCGCCTTATCGTACCATCTCCTTTTCACCTGATGGAAAAACTAAAATTTACACTTGATTTTAGCCTACCTATACTTCAGATTTGAGGTTCCTTCCATCTTTTAACATGCGATTTGGGCAATTATCTCTAATGCCAGAAATTGGCATGGTGAAGGATCCATTCTTTGTGGCTAATTTCAATATTGTATGTTCTTATCTTTAAAGGGATGAAGAAGAAAGGATCTAAAATAGACAAAGATGACGGTATGTATTCTTTTGGTAACATTATTTCACATGACAGTGTGACTAATGTCACAGGACCTACGAAGTATGATAGGCATTAGGACTCCGACGTGCGAACTGAACTCTTGGAAATCCCCGCCCCAGTTGAAATCCTGCCTATATTACGATGGGCACTGCCCAAGTCAGAATCAGCAGTGATTTTCAAATTTTCATCAAAAGTAGGTCAGCTCAGAACTTGCTGGTAACAGTCCTCTAATGCACCTTCATGCCAAAAATCAAGGTTCTAATGTCAACGGTTCTCCTTATTTTGCCGACGAAAGGATTCGGATGGACTCACTCACTCACTCACTGACTGACTGACTGACTGACTACCGGACAATTTGCAGATGGTAGCCTACTTCGTAGGAACATGGTTTTGATTGTTCATCACATATATGATCTTTAATATTCAAAATAGCAGATACATGTATAATGGCCAATATACATCCAATGGCTTGCCAAGTTAGGCCATTGTCACTTGATTGGTTGTTTAGCATGACCAGCCCTCATCTATATTTTGAGGGCAAATAATTAAAACATGAGCAGTGTGACTAACGTCACAGGACCTACGAAGTAGAGTAGGCATTAGGACTCGATCGCATTTTCATTGAGATATGATGTGACCCTCCCCTACGATACGTTTCATCATAATATGGTACATGTACAACCTTCCATAACAGCCATAGGTTCTCTTTATAACATGCCTTTTGTGAGATTGAGCAAGATTATATTCTGGGTATTTATATATTTACATCGATGTGTTCGTGCTACAAAAAATGAAAGTATATTGGTGAATGTTCTGGTCATTTAGTGATCCGGCCCTGGTACATCAAGCAGTTGAATAGACTCGGAGTTAAACGCATTAATACTGGGTTTCACCAGCCTCCGTCTATAAATAATTCGCTCAGCTGTATTGAGGTCGCTGTCCTCAGATCTTGCGGTTGAATTCAACAGCGAGAGAGCACCAGGCATGCCAGGGCTGTTCCCAAATTCCATGGTGTCATGTTTCCCTCGCTTAAATGATCGGACTTTTCTCCGTATGATCTATAACAATATACTGAAGTGTTAATTATCAATCTAATTTTAATCAGAATTATTTCAGATCAGAACTTGCTGGTAACAATGCCCTAATGCACGTTCATGCCAAAAATCAAGGTTCTAATGTCAACGGTTCTCCTTATTTTGCCGACGAAAGGATTCGATGGACTGACTGACTCACCATTACTGACAATTTATATCTGTAGCTCAATACCAGAGAAAGAGGGATCTACATTTTCATGAGTAAAACTTACTCATTTCCTTCATATTCGTATACAATTTGTTTGCAATTTAATAACAAATAATTATAGCATCTAGCATGTGTATTTGAAAAATCAAGGTCATGCTAAACAACCAATGAAGTGACGATGGCCTAAATGAAGAGAAATCCACAGTAAATATTGAAATCTCATAATATAACTTTGTTGATTTCTTATCTGGTTATGCAAATTGGAATATGCACCATATGGGCTTAGTATTGTACCTTCATGTCTCAACAGTTGACCACGCCCTGAACCAGACGATCATAGTAGAGGCTGTAACAGATCATGGTGAAAAGGTGTTCCTTCCTGACAGAGAAGAGCCTAATATCGTTGTCACAGGTATATATGGGATTCTTTTCTCACGAAGTTAAGCAACGTTGAGCTCGGCCAATACTTGGGTGGGTGATCGGGTGCTGTATACTGGCTGGGCTGATCAGCACCTGTAGGCATCGTCGTGATATGACTGAAAAAAGGTTGAAAATGACATTAAATCCTACTTAATCACTCATAATGTATCTTTCACCATGCACTCAAGGCTAAAATTACTATGCCAAAGTGAGAACTCATTTACAATCACGTGAATTTTGCTTTTAAAATTATTTGTATGTAAAACTGCAAATGATAATACATGTATTAGCAGGCTATTGCTCATAATCACTTTGATTGAAAGTTGATGCTTATGCCCCGCCGGACCCCGTTCGGATGGGGAGTCACTGTCTCTGAATGTGTGTGTGTGCATGCCACATGATTCTGTTAGCACGATTATCGGAAAACTATTGATTCAATTCAGTCCAAATTTTAAACGAAGATTTGATTGGGCAATAGGTCT
>JAVTVY010057168.1:0-29279 GCA_036873755.1 Hanleya hanleyi | reverse complement strand
TGGATTTCCCCATGAAACCTTGTTATCGCGATTTCTCAGGAACTGCTGCATGGATCTTTCTCAAATTTGGTACACAGGTTCCCCTTGGGGTCTAGTTGTGCAAGATTCTTTTTTCGGTCCGATTCGAAAATCCAATATGGCCACCAGGCAGCCATCTTGGATTTCCCCATGAACTTTTGATATCGTGATTTCTCAGGAACTGCTGCATGGATCTTTCTCAAATTTGGTACACATGTTCCTCTTGGGGTCTAGTTGTGCAAGATACCTTTTCTGGTTCGATTCGAAAATTCAGTATGGCCACAAGGCGGCCAGCGGCCATCTTGGATTTCCCCATGAGACCTTGTTATCGCAATTTCTCAGGAACTACTGCGTGGATCTTTCTCAAATTTGGTACACCGGTTCCCCATGGGGTCTAGTTTTTCCCCCCGATTTCGAAAATCCAATGTGGCCACCAGGCGGCCATTTTGAATATCCCCATGAAATTTTGTTATCGTGAATTCTCAGGAACTATGGCATGGATCTTTGTCAAATTTGGTACAGATGTTCCCCTTGTGGTCTTCTTGTGCAAGATACCATTTTCTGTCCGATTCGAAAATTTAATGTGCCCACCAGGTGACCATTATGGATTTCGCCATGAAATTTTGTTACCGTGATTTCTCAGGAAGTACTGCATGGATATTTCTCCAATTTGGTACACAGGTTCCCCTTGTAGTCCAGTTGCGCAAGATACCTTTTTGGTCCGATTCGAAAATCCAATATGGCCTCCAGGTGGCCAACTTGAATTCCCCCTTGAAACATTGTTATCGTGAATTCTCAGGAAATACTTCATGGATCTTTCTGAAATTTGGTACACAGGTCCCACATGGGGCCTAGTTGTGCAAGGTAACTTTTTTGGTTACGCTTCAAATTAATACGGTATTTCAGAGTTGTGACGTTGCATCGCAAGAGTAGACGGATCAAACGGTGGGGCATATTCTATATATTGACTATAGAAAATATCCATACCTTCACCTTCTATATCAAGGAGTTCAAATGATTCCGAATTAAAATGTATTTTCTCAAATTTTAAATCAGTTTACTTTAGCCAATGCCATTGCAAGTTAACTGCCCCACCGTTTCGTCTGCCGATGGGTCGGCTACACGAAGGGACGTCACTCCAAGAGAGATAATCAGGAATCGGACACTTTCAAAGTTTCAACATTACTGCACAGACAGGGTATCTTAAAAGAGATAACTCAAACTAGCCCAGTAAACAGAACAGAAATAGCATTCGTTCCTCATTATAAAATCTTAAGTATGTTTCATAGCTCATGCGAAAGTGTCAAAGAGATTTGTCTTCGTTTCCAGTACCCAATGATGACACATGCAAAAAAAAATACTACAAAACGAAGATGAAGGATCGTCTGGACATTCACTTTTAGACTAACTTTGCTCATTTCTCTTGTACTATAACAACCGACATCAAGTACAGTTTCTAGAAATCTTGAAGCTCCTGAAACGATAATATCACTGTTTTCCAGTGTCCCTTTTTCGATCTTTTTCGCTCAAATTCGAAATTATGCAAACAAAATTACAAATCATTCGTTTGTTCTTAGTAACAATGGACAAAACGATCCTCTTTCGTTCCTAATTACAAAATCTTAAGTATGTTTCATAGCTCATGCCAAAGGGTCAAAGAGATTTGTCTTCGCTTCCAGTACCCAATGATGACACGTGCAAAAAAAAAATAATACAAAACGAAGACTAAAGATCCGCCGGACATTCACTTTCAGGCTAACTTTGCTCTTTTCCCTTGTACTATAACAACCGACATCTTGAAACTCCTTAAACTTAGAAAGACGATATCGTGGTGTTTTGCAGTGTCCCCTTTTCGATCTTTTTTGCGCAGATTCGAAATTCTGTAAACAGAATTACAAATCAATCGTTTGTTCTTAGTAACAATGGATAAAAAGGTCCTCTGGTCATTAGCTTACAATTATCGGCCAATGGTGGGCGCAAGATCCTTCAGGATCTCTCGTTCATTTCAGTAGAAAAAAAAATAGTTTAAAGCTCTCCAACTCAGGAGTACGCAAATAATTCCTGTGAGCCAAAATGCTTTTTATCGTCACACCTGAACTGTTGTACATACTCAGCACTTCGGGATCGAAAGGGTTGAAATGTTCCATTGTGAAACAGAATTAAATGGATCTAGAGCATCTCGATACTGATCACTGTACTGAACAATACTCATTATAGGTGCTCCAGTGGCTCAGTCGGTTAGCGCGCCGTCTTTGTAGACAGTACCGGTACCTTCGCTTTGATCTCTCGGCGTATAAGTATGTTTTGGTTTCACTATATGTTAGCAAAATTGTTCAGATCAGTCTCTTGTGAAGTTATCAGAGTATACAATGAAATAAAAATTAATTATTTTGTTGGACATAACATAATAAATATTTTTTAAACTCTGCAACTCATGAGTACCGGTACGCAAAAAATTCCTGTGACCCAAAATGCTTTCATCGTCACACCTGAACTGTTGTTCATAATCAACACTTCGGGATCGAAAGGCTTGAAATGTTCCATTGTGAAACAGAATTATATGGATCCCGATACTCATCACTACACTGAACGAATGCAATTAGAGCTGCTTCAGTGGCTCATTCAGTTAGGGCGCCGTACTTATAGACAGTAACTTCACCTTGATCTCTCGAGGTATAAGGCATGCGGAGGTCGTGCGTTCGATCCTCCCCTGGAACACATTTTGTTTCTCTTTTTCTTAGTTTATCACTGTACAGGTATGAACGAATGTCATTGTACACCATTTTCATTACTCCTGCTGTTTTGCGCGCGACACTAGCTAGTGACGTCAAGTGGGGTTCGCTCCAGCTGCTGACACGTGTTAACTCAATGCAAATTGCACACATATATACCTAATCGAGCAAAACTCCGCAAGTATATATCCGATTTTCATTCTGTTTAGTGATAATTAAACCCGAAGAGATGCCCGTTTCAGAAATGTATAATTTGAAAAATATTGCCTATAAATCATGGCGAAATATTTAACTAATAAAAATGTTAATTTCTATTTTCATAAATTGTGAAGTCATTTTGCAGAAAATCCAAGGTAGTTGATGGAGGAGGCGGGTGTAAATTTCTTTTTCAAATACACACATCCATGTTATTTTCTTTTCAAAAAATTAGAATGACGTCTGACAAGTATTGGACAAGGTTTCCGAGATTAATCAGACAACTTTTTTGTTGTCGTTGATCTTGTTTTTTTTAAATATGGTATTCGCGATGAACGAATATAATCAAAAACACCCGTCAGTCAGCGTTTAGTAGTCTCGTTGAAATTATAGTCTAATAAAACTGTCTTGTCTTGATATTTTTGGAACATCATGATGTCTTTTCGGCATCATTGAAAACTGTTGACCGCTTCTCTCTTGCAGGAAACAAGCCTATGTTTAGGTATACTATGATTGTCTTTTTGAATTTGGTGCTAATACTGTTATATGGAATATGGAATAGGTCTTTGGATTATGGACGCGGATATTCTCTAATGGACGACGGCTGGATTATGAATGACGGATCTGACGCTTGTAATTGTCGTAAAGCATGATGTGGGGAAGGAGGAAATGTACTGGTACCATATATAGCCAGGTGGCAGTAGATGTTTCGCATGCCATATCTAAGTGAATAATGACGAGTTAGCCCATATAAACTTCATTCACCATCATTCTAACCTGCAACAAAATAAATACACAATCATATTTTGTTTCCACGATCTGTAAGATTAGTTCATTGACCAGTACAGAGACATACACAGGCCGAATAGTCAGGACATGATAATAATGCTGGAAAGTTTACCTGCACCTTTGGAGCTGCTTTGACATATAAAAATGTAGTTGTTTCAGCTCACAAAAGTTACTTAGTGCATGTATATAACATTCACGACATTTTATTGCACATGAGCATATGAGCGGATATTTGCCTTTTCGTTTTGAGTTGTATTTAGTCTGAACAGAAATGGGCATACTAAAATCAAATGAGAAACGGCATTGTATTCGTATGTTGGAAAAACATGACCCAGATCGCTTATACACACGTGTTCTTATGCCTCAGAACTGCATATGAAACGCGTTTTTGGTTATATTATAATTTAAAACTGCATTTTAAAAATATTAACTCTATTATGATCTTTTTCCACCACAATCTAGCTAAAAATGATCGAGCTGAAGCTAACTCACCGTTCGAAAATCTGGACGCATTCTTTCTCATCCCCTTGGTGGGTGGCAGCATAGGAGGCAGCTCGTCATCTTTTTCTTCTTCTTTCTCTTCTTCTTCTTCTTCCTCTTTTTCCATGATTCTTTCCTGGGTTGAAGGTTAGTAACATATGCTTCTCTGCCAACCTGTAACCATCTGGGTCATCTATACGCGGTAAGACTGATCCTGGGATCGTGTGTATCCATTCTCAGCCTACTTTCGGCAACTGCAAGAGGGAATTTCCAGAAATCAATACCACGTGACATCGTCAGCCAATCAGCTGAAGTCTACCGACGTAACCCCAACGTAACCCGCCATTTTCGAGTCATGTGATGTCCTACTTGTTCAAAATTACAGATCTACCACACCTCTTGGATGATACAAAAGTTATTCATACCTATATATTTTGTAAGGCCAGGCAATATCTGTTTCCGAAGTGGTATAAAAAACCTGTAATTTATCAGATTTCTCGAGTCTGTTCTATGCCGGATGAAGGCCGAACAGAATCCGGTAAAGTACCGGATATCGCTCCGCGATAATGGAGACACACGATTCGCAAGCCATCTTATGGATGGCGAAGTGTGCGCAAATGGCTTCTCTGCCTCAGGGTCGCTGGCGTTGATGATGATGAAGGGTGATTGAGTGAGTGAATCGGATTAACGCAATCTAGGTAAACCAAGATGGCAAATCAGAGGAATCTAGATGTAACGCTATGAAAAATTCGCGCGAAATGTTCGCCGATATTCTACGAGATCTCGTAATAAGCCAATCACGACAAGTTACGCCTGTTCTCTTTTGACAGTGATTGACGTTTGGTTCAGGGATATTAGCACCTTCGCACGGCACGATCGTTTGATATTATCTGCAGCCTAACAAAGCCAGACTTTTTGGCGGGAGCAAACCATTTGATGTTCACGCACACTGCCTGGAAATGATGACATATTTGGATACTGTTTCCTGATAATGTCTACCCTGTTGGGCTTAATTTTTAAATTGTTTCATCAAGCTAGCCACCTGATAGGCTAACAAACGTTGTTGAACTTCGCACGGGATTTATATAGCGCTGAAGTCAGAAAGTAATATTCTGTGATATTATATCTGAGTTTGCTGAGATTGGGATTAATGTCGCTTTTAACATTATTTCAGTCATATCACGACGAACCAACTAATCACCACCTAGAGGCCAGCCAAGTTACGTTCCTGCCGCTTCAAAGGAAAAGCAACATGGAACCAGACACCCTCCATCCACCCTATAAAACATCGAGGACAGCTCACAAGACAGAGAAAGGACGCTTACATGGTGCAATAAAGACCAGTGATATTACAGTGCTAGACATCACATTAAGGCCTTTGTGCTGCCATCCATGTTGGTCAGTGGCCAAAAATGTGGTAAATGTGAACTGAGGGAGAATGCCAGTTATTGGAGTAAATGAGTGACCATGGTGAACCTGCAAGTTCTCCAAGTACCACAGCTTATGATTTCAGTGAAAGAAGAACTTGAACACTAAATTTGTAATTAAAAACTCACCTGTTACTTTGATGATTTTTTGCTATGATCACAACTTTTGAAGACAAAGAAATATACTGAACTAGACAAACTATCTTCCTCTAATCAACAACTTCGACATGGGCAAATAAAATCAGGCTTTCAAGTGTTGTGCTAGAAGAATTTACTAGATTTCTGCATGATCCAAATTACAGAAGGGAAGGCAGCCATTTGTGAAAGTTGCCGAACTACTTTGAAGCAGGCATAAAAATTATGGTGGGCCATAAAACCCATAGTGTTTTAGTATTGTTAAGGAATGAGAACACACATCTTGAGGAACGCTTCATACCTTACACAATCCAATCGAACCAAGGATGGCCCGCCTCAAGCCCAAAACGTACAATCCACTAGTCTCTAAATGCGACGTTATCCGTACATACCATCCTCATTTCATTCTCCCTATACCTGTAACATTATCCCTCATTTCCCAATACCTTTAACATTACGGCCATTTCTTCTCCTCTATAACTATAACAATATCCCAATTCCCCCCTCATTGTCCCTATACCTACAACATGCATGGGCCTGCACAATTTATACTAATAGATTTGCCCTTTCTCTACTACTCAATTGTCTTGGAAGTAGAAGTCTGCCATCTGATGGTAAAACCTGGAATAGCCTCAGATGGCTCTACAGATTCCACATTATTTTCTTCTGTTGGCATGACATGAGCTGTAATACCAATGCCAATGGCCTTCCAATGACACTACTAAATTTTCTTCTCTGTCTTCTATGCTTGCGATCCATAATATCACGAAAATCTATTCAGTGATTGACAATTTCTTCCAACACTAACACATGTGTAACGTCACCAGCAGACCACCATATACAAGTTGAATAAAAATAATCAACTTTTTTTTACAAATATAACATGTTAGACATATGATAGAGATATGTTTGTAATATAAAATAAAATATCCATGTTATAAGTTACTTCTAAGTTTTAAATCGCTTATATAAAATTGGTTTGACGGAAACTAAAGTATGTGATCATTGTAAAAAGGAAACGGAAACACTGTTGGAATGTTCAGAAGCAAAAAAGCTGTGGAAATGTCTAGAAACCTGGCTAAAGGATACAGTGGGAATGCGGCGTGAAATAACGAACGAAAAAGTAATCTTGGGCTGGGAAAGAAATCAAAATTGTCTTAATGCTTTGATGTTAATATAAAAAAAAAAATATTTATGCAAGTTTGATCAGGGAACTCTCAGCTGGAAAGCTTTACTGAACATCATATACAAGTTCTACTGCATTGAAAAAGCTGCCAAACTTTCGAGGAATGTTACGAAGTACAAGAAAAAATGGATACTGTTCGAAGATTTCTTTAAATCATTTCGACAAAACGAAAAATAAATTACTTCTAAAGGGCTATCAGCATCAAACAATTAAGCCTATAATTTTATTATTGTTAAGCCAAGTGTGGCCAAGCTGGTTTCTTATGGGACCACTTTGAATACAGTTGGAAAGTGCGTGTTTGTCAATTGAGTTTTTTTTCTCCTAATGTATTTTTCTGATTGGTGAAACAAATGGGTACTATGGATATCTGTGAAAGGAATTAAAAAGGGTAACATAAAATGGTGAAGACTGCTTCATTGTGAGTGAGGGTTCATATTTGTATAATATGTATTAGTATTATTGAGAATGAAGATTATGTATAAAGATTTTGAAAGAATAAAAAAAAAGTTCAACATATTATAAAAAAAAAACTATAATGCCAGCAAAAAAAAAAGTTTTAAATCTCGCAGGATTTTGTTCACCGTCGTCATGTATACATACCTTACGTAACTCTCCCGTCAAAGCCCAAATCAGTCCAAAGAAAAAGCACAGAATCAAATGTTATTCGTGTCCGATCGTTGAATAGCAGACATATGAACGTACACAATTATATGTAACACTAATCCTCTTGGGTTGTTCATAGATCGTCATTATATTTACCTCGAAATCTGAATTTTTCTTCAACTGTCATAAAGGAACAATAGACCCCCCGGCGAAGTACAACATTGCGCCGGAAGTGATCCGGAAGTAAAAAGTTCAGCGCCAATGTGAAAAACGTAATTCATAGACTTTTTCTTTTGTCGTCAACATATCTCGTTTTATGCATTTTAAAATATTTCACTATTTAGTACAGGCTTATTTTCTTTTTAATATTACATCCAATGATGTGTTCGTCTTCCTGAGCGCTGCGCGGAGGAATGTTTAACACTTACGCTTTCTTTGGTGAGGAAAACATCCTGTGAAGTCCCGGGTAACTATGATAAATTTTGCAAGATCACCTATAATAGAAACCTTTCCGACCGAGTAATCATTGTTGCGGGGATCTCAGCTTGTTATCATTCAAAAATGTAGTATTTCCCGTCTTTCTGCGCTTAGAAATATCCACATTTGTGCTAGGTTTACGGGTTCACCATTTCCAATTCAAAATGGCGAACTCAAATGCATGTGGTTCATACAAGTTACTTGTATTCACTTTCATATTGATGCAGGAAAATCGACTTCTATTCGCAGGTGTCAAACCTAATATGTTCATGAACATTTACATCACTCTTTTAACGTCTGTTAGTCGAAAGCGATATTTCATATTTCGGCAAATTCTATTGTGTCATGTTTTCATAATTACACCCCACAAATATTTTTCTCCTAAGTTTCAAACTTGGGATTTCATGACCAATAATTACATTGACATTCAAATTTTGAATATTATATACCCCCTTTATCTCATTCGCAACACTGTTGTTGTTGTTGTTGTTGCTGATATATGTATGCCATAACAAAGGCCTTAAGCTCTTGTTGCTTCTCAGAAAAATACATTGAAACATGATGAGAATCTATGATTTCTTACGATCCTAATTTGCCGGAGTTGTCATTATTTCCAATATCATTTGCGGCTTGGCAAAAAATATTCTCGAATATCTGCCCCGTTGAGAGTGATACTCTTTTCCGTCCCGTCTCTGGCAAGGTAGATTAACACACATTGAATTAGTCATCGCTGAAGATCCTTTGTAAGCCTCACTAATATAAAAACAAGCGCTGAATGAGCGCAAAGACCTCCGTCGAGGCAACAGGGTCAGTATGGGAATAGTACATCACTGAATAACATAGGGCCGGATGCCAAGCTCAATTTTGCATTTGTTGACGTGAACTTCACCATTGGTAATTAACGTGAGATTGAGGGTTCCCCACTAGCATGTCCAGCTAGGGATGTGGAAGTCACATTCCCCGCAAATAATATTTCTTTGATTTCACGTGCTTGAAATATTGGGGTGTGGAAAACCTGGAATACTGCTTGAGACATTAGGCCCCTTCCCACCCACACCTCTCCATGAGAGGACACCCCCACCCAAATCAACACGTTAGCGGCAGAAATGAGACCCTGTGTGCCTAGATTTACCTACTTGCTTGTAATTTTATGCTATAGGCCCTACACATCAACACTTCATATTTTGTACGTGTACAGTATAGCATCCTCATTGACAGAATCCTCTAAAAAACACATCTGATTTTACCGACACTTCGTTCTGATCTATCTCAGCATCATGTGCGGATTCAATGAGCTCGGAATAATTTTGTATACTGGTGTTACAGGTCACCTTCACCATAATGTATCAATTACCATGGACTTGTACATGTATCACATTCATATTGAATGGTGATGGCTGATGAGAATATTGCCCATATGGAACAAGTGGCTGGATTCCAGCGAATAAAAAGTTCATGTTAATCATAAACAACATACAATTAATAATACTATCAAATAATTATGTATATTCCTTGTCGACATCAATATAATACAGACAATATTATGACTGAATCAGGGTAACAGATATCCAAGGGTATATATGTCTACACTAAACTGAAGGAGATCCATGATGCGTATTATATTATGCTGTAAAACTTCACTTGCTAATCTCGATTATGTTGCTTATTGTGAAAATAAATGAAGTTATGAAAATAAATTTAGTATGATTGCCCAGTATCCTCAAATTAGAAATATCTTCAGCAGCTAAAGTTAAGCCAATCATAACAATATATAACACCATGGTACTCAGGAAATGAAGTCTTTGTTTCTAATCTAGAAGCTAAATCATTTCTGACACATTCAAGTCCTCACCTGGTCAAGGGAGATAATTTTGTAAAAAAAAAACAAAAAAAAAACAACAAAACAAGTGTAGATCCACACTGGCGCAGACCAGAAAGTTGTATGACCTTTGATGATATTTGTAGTGCATGCTGCAGGACTTCAACTTTCATGAATCTGATATTATCCACACAACCCATTCTACATGATATTTTTGCCATAGCACCGATAAACTAGATCCCTTCATTTATGTGGTCTAGATCCAGGAGCTACTGGGGGCTGCAGGTTTTGTAAAAGTTACATCCAATTATCCTGAGAGAAGGAATGAAGTCCGGCATGGTTGTTTTGAGGTAAAACTGGGCATCCTTGAAAATGTCTGACCGATTGACACATGTATCACTCTGCCGGTCATCATTACATGCGTAATGTTTATTTCCTGAGGAATCGGGGGGGGGTTGTGGCCAATCACTGACTCTGATGCTTATGTGCTTCATGACCTACGTGACAGGTTTATGGACTTTACAACATGTTGGCAGAAGATTATTGTATCTTACATCAAGTTTATGGCTGGAACTATGAAATAAATTTAAAGGTCAACATATGCCAAAGCATTGTACATGTATATGTGCTATGTCGCTGTAAATTGCAGGATTAGTGGTCTGTGGACTGCGTGGTACAGTTACGGGCAGCGGCACATGTCTGCATAAGTTTTTCAGTGCTCTCCAGGTAAATGCCATGACTGGAAATATGAAATTAATTCAAAAGTAAACATGCCATATATGACATTGTACATGTATAAGCTTATACATGTGACATGTTGCTGTGAATCACACGTTTTTTGGCTTGTGAACTACATGATACTGTTATGGGCAGCAGCACATGTTTGCAGAAGTTTACTGATGGTTTTCCAGTCCGAAACAGGCAGGGAAATATGAATTTGACCCAAAAATCAACCGGACTATTACACAAAAATACTACAATATAGTACATGTTGTTCGTGTTGAAGTTTCGTACAATTTGGATTTCACGGACTACGTGACAGGTTTATCATGTACGACACATGTTGGCGGAACTTTATTGATTGTTTTCCAGTCCGAAACAGGCAGGAAAATACGAATTCGCAGAAAAAAGCAAACCTGCATTTTACATAACAAAGACATAAATTTGGTACTTGTGCTGCGCGTTGATAAATCGCACAATTTTGATTTGGCAGACTACGTGAAAGTCTTATGGACTACGGGACATGTTGGCGGAAGTTTTCCAATGCATTCCCAGTCCCAAGCAAGGAAAGAAATATGAATTTGACCCAAAAATCAACATGACTATTACACAAAAATGCTACAATATTGTACATGTTGTTTGCGTTGAATTTTTGCACAATTTAGATTTCAAGGACTACGTGACAGGTTTATCACCTACACCACATGTTATCAAAACTTTGCTAATGGTTTTTTAATCTGAAACAGACAGGGAAATATGAATTTGCAGAAAAAAGCAAACCTGCATTTTACATAATAAATACGTGAATTTGGTACATGTGCTGCGCGTTGATAAATCGCACAATTTTGATTTGGCAGACCACGTAAAAGTCTTATGGGCTACGGAACATGCTGAAGGAAGTTTCAATGCATTTCCAGTCTCAATCAAGCATGGAAATATAAATTTGACCCAAAAGTAAACATGAATTTTGAATAAAAACAAAGAAAAATAGCACATGTTGTTTGCATTGAATTTTCATACAATTTGGGTTTCACAGACTATGAGACAGGTTTGCCATCTACGTTATATATCAGTGAAAGTTTACGGATACTTTTTCCGGGCCCAAACATGCAGCAAAATAAAAAATAAACGAAAAATAAAACATGCATTTTACAGTTTTACACAACATTACAAGTATATGGACCACGCCCCCTTTGTTCGGTTATTGATTTAACGACTAATTGGCTATAGTTCGATGGAACGAGACTATCTGCGTTAGAACATATGTCATAGAACATGTTCGCATAGATCTGGAGTAATGAAACACTCTTGGAAACAAGAAATGACTCAAAATACAAACCCGGAAATGGAAAACAACAACATGTCTTGGTTTGCGCGACCTTGGTGACCTTCCCCACCGTAAATTTTATTTCGGGAAGTAGAGCCTAATAACGTGTTTGCTGGTGGAAAGGGAATATTTCCTGCCTCCTAGATTTTCACAAATGGTTCCAAAAGGTTTCAAAAAGTTTCAATTTGGAATGGAGTCTATCGGGGGAGAGAAGAAGCGAAAAATCGCATTGTCCGTCTCTCCAAGCTGGAGAGCCGCCATGTTCAATCTCTCGGTGGATGCAGGACAAGACCGGATAGCTCTGGTTTCGAGATTGAGGTGGAACCCGACTACAGAAGCAAGGCCCACTGCAATGCATTGCAATGGGGAACCCCATTATTTCAATTGTGTCCAAAGAAAAAGTGCAAGATTTCGTCGGGAACCATGACGATCCCGATTGGAAATACTATGAGTCGTGGGTTCCCCATATGACAATTATTTGGCGGGAGATTTCACGTTGCGTTCCTAGACCTCCGTCTGATCGACGGAGGTAAAAACGTGTTTTTTCAATACAGTGGTATGTAGGCCAAGGTGAGCAAGCAGGAATTCAGGATAGGCATTGTAAGATCTCACCATTGTATGGTAGAACTATGAATGGATACTGACCTCTTTTGTTAAATATTTGAAAGAAACGTGTTGTGAGAGCTTTTGTGAATGACGTTTTATTTGACGACACGTCTCTCTCTTTCTTATACCACACACACACCCCCCCGGCCCCCAAACCTCACACACACACACACACCCCCGGCCCCCAAACCTCACAAACATTTCCCATGTACACAGGTTATAATGCTTCCAAAGTTCAGCGACTGTACGCTTTAACCACGGCGAAAACTGAAGCCTAATTTTAGCGTAGAATTGCTAAACATGGATGGATTCCACGTGTCCAATATGTTGTCTACCAATAACACCAGGCAATATTCACCGACACGCGTGAGAAATGTTCATCTGAAAACGAAAGTTCAGTGTGAAATCTGCAAGAAATTGTTCTGCGGAGAAGACTATCTTCTACAGGGCCATAAACGAATCTGTGTCCTCCCAAAACAACAACTTGAATGTTTTCTGGAGGATTCCTTTGAGCCCACCATGGAAAGAAGTAAAATCTGTGGTAAGATGATGGAAAAAATACATATTATCAAGACACATGCCTTTACTCTGATACGACAGTTCAAGCGGAAGGACGCTCTGAAAAGTCATTTGGAGAGGTACACTGTAACATGCGAAATATGTGGGAAGCTATTCAGGACTCAAGAGGATAGAATTCACCATCAAGATATCACACGTTCTAACCAGGTAAGTGCGATCGCCATTTATTCAAGCGTACTAGCGTCCACTCAGACTAAAAATCAATATATGGCCTACAGGATGTCATATTGAAGCTTTTGGCATGTATACTATGAGTGGGTAGGCTTGGACTGTAAGTTACGTCATTCTGCGCATGCACAGTCGAGGAGTAGTAGCGAAAGTGGTCATTTTAGAGTTAAGCAAGGACATATTTCAGCGATTGAGGGGCAATTATTGGGCCGTATAGTGTGTGTCATATTGTGTATCCCCGGTGTGTAGAAGACGCTTGGTGTTGGTTGAACGGGATATGACGGCAGCCTACGCATGCGCAGTTGGGCAGTACTAGCGGAAGCGTGGATTATAGGGGTGCGCAGAGACGTGTTTGGGCGATCGAGGGGCCATCATTGGTCCAAATGGACCGTATGGGGTGTAGTGTTGTAGCTCTCGGAATGTAGACTACGACTGGTATGTATTTTATTGCATTCGCGTCATGCTACGCATGCTCAGTTGGGTAGTAGTAACGCAAGAAGGCATCCTGGGTGAGCAGGGACGTGTTTGGGCGATCTATGGACCATCCTTGCTCCATATGGATAGTGTGGAGTATCATATTGAAGCTTTCGTGGGATAGAGTCAGAATGGCATGGTTTGGGCCTGAATTGACGTCATCAGTGACGTCATTAGTAGTAGAGTAAGTGCAGAGACCATATAGGGTATATATCTCATCCAAATAGGGCATGCAGGGTGTCATATTGAAGATCTTGGCGTGTATACGAGTGGGTAGGCTTGGACTGGAAGTAACGTCATTTTGGACGTCAGCTGTAGTAGAGAAAGGGCCAATAAGATCGACTTAGAAGCGCAGGTGGAGCTAAGCGGATACCTACACCGCAATGCACCCAGTGGATATGTCGACCTTGGAGTGCACGATGGGTACATGGTCGTCGTAGCACAGGGTTAATATACGTATGATTTACATGGAGTCCTATTAAAGCTCCTGATGGAACATCAAGGGAGACAACTTTTGTCGACAACTGTTGACATAGGAATAGAAAAGCTGTACAAATACACCGGATTAGCCCCGTTTGAAAGGGATCTAATCAGTTTGAGCGTGACTTATTGACCCACCGCAGTAACTCCCTCGGCATCTACCTTAACTCATCCAAAGCCCGTCTTCGCGCAGTGACGCCCTAGCGCTGTTAACCCCAACACCCACACACCCACACACGTACATGTATGTTGTCTCAAACGAGAACTATGTGTCACTGCCCCCCCCCCCCCCAAATGATGGACCTTTTTCCCCCAGCTGTTGTCCAGGGCTCATGAATGTTCAGGTAAGTTGAAGATAACTACGTCGTGGTGGGATTGCGCATGTCATCGACCTTGAAAATTCGTTTGTAGACAGCCGTATGAGAAATAGCAAACGAGGACATTTCACTCCTGTGTGACTGAACTCACCATTTTCAATCCTATCAAGGTTTTGTTTTCTTATTTGTTTACAGAATTGAAGACAATGGAAGATATGGACGAGTGGAAGATACCACGTTTGGGATTTACCAAAGTAGGATTCTCACCTTGCTTACGACTAACAAAACGGCAGACTCCGTAAACAATTATCCTATACCTGAATAGAGATAGAAAAATTGAAGATGGAAATTTGCCCGAGTCAACAATATGGACAATTCACCCATTCCGAAAACTTACAGGAAATGTGGTTATCGAAAACTTATGGGGAGAAAGAAAAGTCCAAAAGAATCTGGATGAAGAAAAACTCTGACTTGAGGATCTTCCATCACGTCCATGCCGTAAGCAGGATCTCAATAATGTCCGTAACATTAATTTAGCGAGATCTTCACATAGGTTACGCGCCATTCAAAATAATTAGATTGAAATTCAATCTATAAGATTGAAATTAGTGACCAATCTTTTGTCGGATTGAAAATATTCAATCTAATAGATTGAAAACAATGAATGAATCTGTTGTAGACAGAAAATTTAATCAAATAGGTTGAAAGTTTCAATCTAATAGATGGAATATTCAATCGAATAGATTGGTCACTAATTCCAATCTGATAGAATTTTCAATCTAATTATTTTGGAGAGTACATTCCACAGAAACTGGTACGAAATATGTCGGACAGAGATCGTAATTCTGACAACAACATATAAATGAGTTCATCGAATAGGGTACGCTCCCAAAGGAATCATTACAGTAAACAGAGACGGGTCCGAAACGTGTCAGACAGAGACAATACCCGGCGTATGCACCGCAAGAGACGGTCTTCAAACTCTGAAGTTACGAAGTGCCCCGCTGATGAGATTAGTCAGAGAAACGTAAACGGAAAAAGGAACCAAATTGTCTAATTCCAGACAACTGTCATATCACAGTGGATCACAACGACCACACAGAGAAATAGTTTCGCCGAACCAGGAAAATTTATGTCCAACAAAATAGTATATGTATGGACAACGGAATAGAACGCAAGGTTTATATACATGAGCAGTGTGACTAACGTCACAGGACCTACGAAGTAGGGTAAGCATTAGGACTCCGACGCGAACTGAACTCTTGGAAATCCCCACCTCCATTTGAAATCCTGCCTATATTAAGGTGGGCACTGCCCAAGTCAGAATCACCAGTGATTTTCATCAAAAATCACCAGAAATTTTCATCAAAAGTAGGTCAGCTCAGAACTTGTTGGTAACAGCCTCCTAATGCGCCTTCATTCCAAAAATAAATAGCGATCGCCGATTTAATTTTACAATTTTTTAACTAAGGGAAACAGATTGAATAATAAAAAGTTCAGTAGGTTTCAGGCTTTACGTGTGAAAATACATTTACATATCTTTAATGGTTTTCAGTGCCCTTGTCCAGGACCAAAACAACTTTTTGATTCGCATTATTTTCCCAACAATACAACAAATTCTTATATATAGTCCTATAGTAGAAAGGTAGCATTTATGTAGTTTACGGTAATTCAACTCCAGACCAACACCTTCTCGGCACAAGATAATAATGATTCTATGTCATTCTCCTGAGCATGACCGGTACAAAGACGAATAAATAGCATCTATACATCACATTGTTATCTAGATATATGAGACAACACATTTTGGGTACCGGCAATCTGATGAATGTAGAATTTGAGGATGGTACTTAGCATCTTAAATACAGTCTTTTAATACTGTAAAACAATACAATACAATACAATACAATATGTTTATTGCACGACTCGTAAAATGGTACAAGTATGGCAAACAAAACAATATAATTACTATGGTACTTAAAACAAATATCTGTTTAATTTTGTTTCCCATAATGTAGCACTTACTAATAATCTGAACATGTGTGTAAACTCCCAGACAGATCTGTTTATTTCGTCTCCCCTGCTCTGACCTCTAAGAACAATTTAATTATTACTCCATGGCACTATTAACTGCATTCTCGAAATTCCAAGCCTTTCAGACTGTTAGTTCTGATCTGTTTATAGGCATATTGGGGGTGACCCAGCTACACTGCTGTGACCTCTAGCTGTCAAAATAATTACGGATGGTATATCTCACAAGGTTTTGTGCTGTGTTATATATACAGTGAAACATACAGCCAAGGGTTCCCAATGGGCATGACAGTGCACTCGCTGAGCCATCAATAAATAATAAAACAAAATAATTATAAATCAAATTTTCATCAGAATTCGATCAGCTCAGAACTTGCTCGTAACAATGCCCTAATGCACGTTCATGCCAAAAATTAAGGTTCTAATGTCAACGGTTCTCCTTATTTTGCCGACGAAAGGATTCGGATGGACTCACTCATTACCGGATAATTTGCGATCTGTAGCCTACTTCGTAGGAATAAATGACAAGCCCCATGTGAAAAGAAAAAACGATGAACAATAACAGAAAAAATATTTTAATTATTAATGAATGGGACATGGTAAATTTCTTCCCAATCATTACGTGTACAGCAAACAAGGGTTTTGTACAAATGACGAGCCGTGTACAAAGAAAAACAATTAAAAACAACAGACTGAAATATGTCATTTAGACATAGGAAATTCATGACTGATACCGAAGTGGTACGGACTAATAACAAGTGCTACTATGTTTGACTAGCAAGAGGTCTATAGTACAAATGAATAATTATACTGCTCATTATTAATATGGCCAGCTAAATCGAGTTGAAACATGTTTTTTCTAAATGTTATTATCCATTTCTGTAACCCCGGACAACTTATGCCCATGTATTTTATTAACTCACAGAAGAACATCGGAAGATGTGATAGCGCTTTGAGGGAAATACATTTTCCGTTATTAATCGCCATGCTATAACCCTATAGTGATTTTCTTGAAATATTTATACCATTTACTTATATATCTTGCATACATATATAGTGTTTTGTTTCTTTCTTATATAAAACAGTCCACGTCAGAAGCGATATTTTTGTTGTTTCTTTCCTGTTTTCTTAGAATATCCTCATTAATTATTCCTGAGATCTCTTTAAAACACACACACCCACGCACACACATTCCCAGATGTAACTTTACCAGGGAGCCAGATCGAACATGGCCCCCATCTAACCAAAACGCGCTCATGTGCACCTCTGAAACTGTCCTTTCTCTATTATTCTCCGAGTGCGCATCAGCGTATGACTCCTGTCTGACTCTATCCGATAGAGCTTCAATAGGATACCACCCACAGCCCATTTGAACCATGATAAGCCACCTAGGCCCCACACAGCACCCTGCGCACTTCCGAAAATGTCGTTTTCTGTATTACTTCCCGACTGGGCATGCGTAGAATGGCCGGACCTGAGGCAAAATCACCAACCCAGTCGAACTCTACTCCAAAAGTTCTGCGAGATGACACCCCATATGGCCCATTGGAGCATGCGGATGGTTCACCTCGACCTCAAAACGTCCATTGAAAATTGCCTCGAATTGTCCGTTTTTCACTTTTTTTATTTTAATTTTGGCGTAACAAGGTTAAGGGAGTAGAGGACGTTCATTTCTAGAGGTTGAAAGTTTTTTTAAATTTCAGGATTTTTTCATCAGGTTAGGAGAAGATGATCCATGAAAAAAAAATAGGGGGTCACCATACTCGTTAAAAAAATGTGGCAGCCAAATGCATGTATACCACTTAAAAGCCATAACACTGAATACAAAAGAAATTTGATTTTTTTCTACTTTGATGCTCAATAAATCAAACTTCCCAAGGTCAAATTTCCCCCATTTTGTTATATAAGACTAAACACATATAGTGCTTGTTAAATGTGTAATAACAACAGGGGGACACCATACTTTCTTAGAAAATATTAGAGGTATAACAGATAAACAGAGCCTTTTTAGTCCTATTTCCAGGAGGGGGTAGGGGTGGGGAATCAGGGTGGGTGTGGAGAATATTATTGAAGTTGTATTTATTAGCCATTCAGATGTTTTCTTCTTGTTGAAAGTGAATAAGAGTGAATTTGGGGGTATTCCAGAGGAATAATTTTTAACCTATGGAGCACTTTGTACCCTCCAAGCGTTGAATTTAAAATGCCAATTTTTTGGTTCATCCCATCACACTATCGAACTACCAGTAAAATGCATAAATGGTTGTATTGTGTCTTTTGTTGGTTTTTATTCCATTTTGAGATGTCTAGGAACTTTTGTTAGGAAATTCAGCTTGTTTTGAAAAATTTGACAAATGACCATGTTGTAGCCCCATAAGATCGGGGAAATGAACGTCCTCTACTCCCTTAAGTACGCAGGCGCAAGGGTTATGATGTCGATCCCAAGCCTCGTGGTAGTATTGAACGCGCAACCTTTGTGCAAGGTTAAACGGACCAATTTTCCTTGCGTCAAAACGCATGTGAGTAACTGACTTCGCTAGAAGCAGTCACCTCCCATCATCTTTATCTGTTACGAGACAAACAACCAGTTATTCCTTTTGCAAAGCGCTAGAAATAGTACCATCTGGTAAGATCACGTGGCTGTGATGTTATCAGGGTATACATTGAAATAAGTTGATTATTTTGTTGAACATAACCTACAAAATATGTTTAATGGCTCTCCAACCTCGGAGTTCGAAATTAGTTCATTTGAGCCAAAATGCGTCTTATCGCCCCACCTGAATATTGTACATACGAAACATTTCAGAAACGAACTATAGGTTGAAATGCTCAATTGTGAAACAGAATTAAATGGTTCTAGAATCTCTCGATGCTCATCACCATGTGGGTATTAACTAATGCCATTATAGCTGCCCCAGTGGCCCAGTCGGTTTGTTTGTCTGTGTAAGCAAAACCTTCTCTCGCGCCATCGCTTTCTACATGAGACCAACTCATTCTGACACAGATATTGTGATGAGAAGGCGCGAAAATCTAACTATTCTTTCCCGAATCACCCCAAGAATGTGCTAGGGTTCTTTTGTAAATTTCTTCTCAATGTGCGAATATATGCAACGGTATGGCTATTTCCGAAGAGAGCATAGCCATTAAAATAATAACGTCCAAATAATTCATGTGGACCAAAATGCTTCTTATCGACCTAACTGAACTATTATACATCCAAAACAGTTGAGGATCGAAAGGGTTGAAATGCTCCATTGTGGAACAGAATTGAATTGATCTTCACCGTCTCGATGCTCGTAATTGAATTCGCTCGAAGCAATTACATCAAGTCATCATTGTCTGTTCAGAGACAAACAGCAACTTATTCCTATTGGGAAACGTTTGAAAATATACCTGCCTGTAAGATCACGTGGATGTGATGTTATCAACGTATATAATGAAATAACAATTTCAATATGACTTCAGAAAGAAAAGGGTTAAAATGCTTCGACGTGAAACAGAATTAAATAGATCTAGAACGTCTCGATGCTCATCATTGAACAGGCATGAACTAATGTAATTATAGTTGCTCCAGTGACAGTACCTTCACCTTGATTTCTCGAGGTATAAGGCATGCGGAGGTCGTGAGTTCGATCCTCACCTGGAGCACATTTTCTTTCCCCATGTAAGCAAAATCTTCTCTCGCCCCATCGCTGTCTGCATGAGATCAACTCATTCTCACACAGATATTGCGATGAGAAGGCGCGAAAATCTAACAATTCTTTCCCGGTTCACCCCGAGAATGTGCTAAGGTTCTTTTGTTCATTTTTGTAAATTTCTTCTCAATGTGCAAATACATGCAACGGTATGGCTATTTCCGAAGAGAGAATACCCATTAAAATAATAGCGTCCATGAGAAAACACAGACAGCTGTCTGGAATAAACTCGTCCAAATTTGAATGAGGCAAATTACCAAGTGAGCGGTGATCATAACTCCATCCTGCCTGGGAATGTGCGGGAAGAAAAGTAGGCCTAGTAGAAGCGCAAATCTGGTCGTACTTGAGGAGTGGAAATGTGAGTTGTGATCTTTGACATTCGACCTTTTACCTTGGACCTGGGGTTGCCATGGAAACGCGGATATGTAACTTCCTGACACGTCATTGTTAGGATAAATGCAAAACAAGTATTTTCCGAGATTTCCTTGCGTCAAAGCGCATGTTAGTAATTGACTACGCTAGAAACAATCACATCACATCATCCTTGTCTGTTTAGAGACAAACAGCCACTTATTCCTTTTGCAAAGCGCCTGAAAATATACCTGCCTGTAAGGCATAGCCATTAAAATAATAACGTCCAAATAGTTTATGTGGACCAAAATGCTTCTTATCGACCCAACTGAACTATTATACATCCAAACCAGTTGAGGATCGAAAGGGATGAAATGCTCCATGGTGGAACGGAATTTGATTGATCTAGACCGTCTCGATGCTCGGAATTGAATTCGCTAGAAGCAATCACATCAAGTCATCATTGTCTGTTCAGAGACAAACAGCAACTTATTCCTATTGCAAAGCGCTTGAAAATATATCTGCCTGTAAAGCATAGCCATTAAAATAATAACGTCCGAATAATTCATGTGGACCAAAATGTTTCTTATCGACCCAACTGAACTATTATACATCCAAAACAGTTGAGGATCGAAAGGGATGGAATGCTCCATGGTGGAACGGAATTTGATTGATCTAGACCGTCTCGATGCTCGTAATTGAATTCGCTAGAAGCAATCACATCAAGTCATCATTGTCTGTTCAGAGACAAACAGCAACTTATTCCTATTGCAAAGCGCTTGAAAATATACCTGCCTGTAAAGCATAGCCATTAAAATAATAACGTCCGAATAATTCATGTGGACCAAAATGTTTCTTATCGACCCAACTGAACTATTATACATCCAAAACAGTTGCGGAACAAAAGGGTTGAAATGCTCCATTGTGAAACAGAATTGAATTGATCTTCACCGTCTCGATGCTCGTAATTGAATTCGCTAGAAGCAATCACATCCCGTCATCCCTGTCTGTTCAGAGACAAACAACAACTTATTCCTATTGGGAAACGTTTGAAAATATTCCTGCCTGTAAGATCACGTGGATGTGATGTTATCAACGTATACAATGAAATAACAATTACAATATGACTTCAGAAAGAAAAGGGTTAAAATGCTTCAACGTGAAACAGAATTAAATAGATCTAGAACGTCTCGATGCTCATCATTGAACAGGCACGAACTAATGTAATTATAGTCGCTCCAGTGGCTCAGTCGGTTAGCGCGCCGTACTTATAGACAGTACCTTCAGGTTTGCTCACGTCAGTGTCTTGAATAACGTTTCTTTTGAAATACTTGTATTATTCGGTTATTCTGTACAAAGTCGGAATGTAAACTGTTATTTCCTCAATATTGTATGTAGCCTGGCTCGTCTGGTAATTTTCAAGCGCAGAAATATGAAAATGTATCATGACAAACTAATTTCTCCAACATTTATGTTTAAAAAGTTACTGGAACAACATGTAAAGTCGGCGTTCACATACTTGCAGCGTGATTTGCCTGTTTTTAACAAGAGATATCTCTTTTGCAATCCGTTTGTTAAGCACGACAACTGCTTAAAAGTTAATTTTCCATAGTAGCTAATCCCATGCTTTGTGTGCATTGAATATCACATTGTTGTATCCTTGATCAGTCAGGCCTCGATATATTTGTGTAATCAAAAAGTGTGTATTTAGATAACTTGCGCAGGTCTTGAGTTTCTGTGATCGTCCTGTTTTTATCCTTCTTGACTCTGCTAAATACTTTGTATATATGATATATTTGTTGAATAAATATTATTCAAAAGAAAAAAAAAAAAAAAGCGCGCCGTACTTATAGACAGTACCTTCACCTTGATTTCTCGAGGTATAAGGCATGCGGAGGTCGTGAGTTCGATCCTCACCTGGAGCACATTTTCTTTCCCCATGTAAGCAAAATCTTCTCTCGCGCCATCGCTGTCTGCATGAGATCAACTCATTCTCACACAGATATTGCGATGAGAAGGCGCGAAAATCTAACAATTCTTTCCCGGTTCACCCCGAGAATGTGCTACGGTTCTTTTGTTCATTTTTGTAAATTTCTTCTCAATGTGCAAATACATGCAACGGTATGGCTATTTCCGAAGAGAGAATACCCATTAAAATAATAGCGTCCATGAGAAAAAACAGACAGCTGTCTGGAATAAACTCGTCCAAATTTGAATGAGGTAAATTACCAAGTGAGCGGTGATCATAACTCCATCCTGCCTGGGAATGTGCGGGAAGAAAAGTAGGCCTAGTAGAAGCGCATATCTGGTCGTACTTGAGGAGTGGAAATGTGAGTTGTGATCTTTGACATTCGACCTTTTCCTTGGACCTGGGGTTGCCATGGAAACGCGGATATGTAACTTCCTGACACGTCATTGTTAGGATGAATGCAAAACAAGTATTTTCCGAGATTTCCTTGCGTCAAAGCGCATGTTAGTAATTGACTACGCTAGAAACAATCACATCACATCATCCTTGTCTGTTTAGAGACAAACAGCCACTTATTCCTTTTGCAAAGCGCCTGAAAATATACCTGCCTGTAAGGCATAGCCATTAAAATAATAACGTCCAAATAGTTTATGTGAACCAAAATGCTTCTTATCGACCCAACTGAACTATTATACATCCAAAACAGTTGAGGATCGAAAGGGATGAAATGCTCCATGGTGGAACGGAATTTGATTGATCTAGACCGTCTCGATGCTCGTAATTGAATTCGCTAGAAGCAATCACATCAAGTCATCATTGTCTGTTCAGAGACAAACAGCAACTTATTCCTATTGCAAAGCTCTTGAAAATATACCTGCCTGTAAAGCATAGCCATTAAAATAATAACGTCCGAATAATTCATGTGGACCAAAATGTTTCTTATCGACCCAACTGAACTATTATACATCCAAAACAGTTGAGGAACAAAAGGGTTGAAATGCTCCATTGTGGAACAGAATTGAATTGATCTTGACCGTCTCGATGCTCGTAATTGAATTCGCTAGAAGCAATCACATCCCGTCATCCTTGTCTGTTCAGAGACAAACAACAACTTATTCCTATTGGGAAACGTTTGAAAATATACCTGCCTGTCAGATCACGTGGATGTGATGTTATCAACGTATACAATGAAATAACAATTTCAATATGACTTCAGGAAGAAAAGGGTTAAAATGCTTCAACGTGAAACAGAATTACATAGATCTAGAACGTCTCGATGCTCATCATTGAACAGGTATGAACTAATGTAATTATAGTTGCTCCAGTGGCTCAGTCGGTTAGCGCGCCGTACTTATAGACAGTACCTTCACCTTGATTTCTCGAGGTATAAGGCATGCGGAGGTCGTGAGTTCGATCCTCACCTGGAGCACATTTTCTTTCCCCATGTAAGCAAAATCTTCTCTCGTGGCATCGCTGTCTGCATGAGATCAACTCATTCTCACACAGATATTGCGATGAGAAGGCGCGAAAATCTAACAATTCTTTCCCGGTTCACCCCGAGAATGTGCTAAGATTCTTTTGTCCATTTTTGTAAATTTCTTCTCAATGTGCAAATACATGCAACGGTATGGCTATTTCCGAAGAGAGAATACCCATTAAAATAATAGCGTCCATGAGAAAACACAGACAGCTGTCTGGAATAAACTCGTCCAAATTTGAATGAATCAAATTACCAAGTGAGCGGTGATCATAACTCCATCCTGCCTGGGAATGTGCGGGAACATAAGTAGGCCTAGTAGAAGCGCATATATGGTCGTACTTGAGGAGTGGAAATGTGAGTTGTGATCTTTGACATTCGACCTTTTCCTTGGACCTGGGGTTGCCATGGAAACGCGGATATGTAACTTCCTGACACGTCATTGTTAGGATGAATGCAAAACAAGTATTTCCCGAGATTTCCTTGCGTCAAAGCGCATGTTAGTAATTGACTACGCTAGAAACAATCACATCACATCATCCTTGTCTGTTTAGAGACAAACAGCCACTTATTCCTTTTGCAAAGCGCCTGAAAATATACCTGCCTGTAAGGCATAGCCATTAAAATAATAACGTCCAAATAGTTTATGTGGACCAAAATGCTTCTTATCGACCCAACTGAACTATTATACATCCAAAACAGTTGAGGATCGAAAGGGATGAAATGCTCCATGGTGGAACGGAATTTGATTGATCTAGACCGTCTCGATGCTCGGAATTGAATTCGCTAGAAGCAATCGCATCAAGTCATCATTGTCTGTTCAGAGACAAACAGCAACTTATTCCTATTGCAAAGCGGTTGAAAATATACCTGCCTGTAAAGCATAGCCATTGAAATAAAAACGTTCGAATAATTCATGTGGACCAAAATGCTTCTTATCGACCCAACTGAACTATTATATACATCCAAAACAGTTGAGGAACGAAAGGGTTGAAATGCTCCATTGTGAAACAGAATTGAATTGATCTTGACCGTCTCGATGCTCGTAATTGAATTCGCTAGAAGCAATCACATCCCGTCATCCTTATATGTTCAGAGACAAACAGCAACTTATTCCTATTGGGAAACGTTTGAAAATATACCTGCCTGTCAGATCACGTGGATGTGATGTTATCAATGTATACAATGAAATAACAATTTCAATATGAGTTCAGAAAGAAAAGGATTGAAATGCTTCAACGTGAAACAGAATTACATAGATCTAGGACGTCTCGATGCTCATCATTGAACAGGTATGAACTAATGTAATTATAGTCGCTCCAGTGGCTCAGTCGGTTAGCGCGCCGTACTTATAGACAGTACCTTCACCTTGATTTCCCGAGGTATAAGGCATTCGGAGGCCGTGAGTTCGATCCTCACCTGGAGCACATTTTCTTTCCCCATGTAAGTAAAATCTTCTCTCGTGGCATCGCTGTCTGCATGAGATCAACTCATTCTCTCAGTTTATGTCACCGATACCTTCACAAGAGACGGTTGAATTCTTATATAATACTAGATTCATATATAATATGTTTATTAGCAAAGTAGTTCTTGTACCACGAGCCATGTCGAGTTCGCCGACATTGGATTGGTCTATTATTTGGAGAAGAGTGTTTCACTGTTTTCTTGATAATAACTTGGTTAATTTTTCTTTTAAATTGGTGCACGGTATTTTACCCGTAAAAGAAAGATTACTTAGATTTAATATTTGTACGGATGATGTTTGTGTTTTTTGTCCCCTTTCTGAAACACGAGAACATTTGTTTATTGAATGTAATATGATAAAACATGTTTTTCTGTACTTTGAAAGATTACTTTTGCAATATGGTGGGTTTGCACCTAATATGTGCGAGAAGCATTTGATACATAAGCTTTTTGGTGTAAGAATGTCTAAATCGGAGAATGCTATGTATGTGTATCTAATTACAGTTTTTCAGTTTAGTGTGTGGTGTGCACGGAATGAAATGATTTTTCAAAATCAGATGGTATCCAAGACTTCTATCATTAACAAAGTGAAAGCTTGTATTAAGTCAAGGGCTGAGGTTGATTATATTCGTATGAGAAAATCGGAATTTAAGAAAACTTGGTGTCAAAACCATGCCATTTGTGTAATACAGAATTCAAAGATTTGTTTCCTAATTTGAAAGAATATTATGATCCCCTTTTAAGGTGTTTTTGTGATATTGATTATTGACTTGGTAATTCAGCCCGATCAATGCTGTGATATAACTACTTTTATACAAGGCTGAAGAGAATGATACAAATGTGTACATATTACTGTGAATAAATTATTTTTTCATTTCAAAAGAAAAAAAGACAGTACCTTCACCTTGATCTCTCGAGGTATAAGGCATGCGGAGGTCGTGAGTTCGATCCTCACCTGGAGCAACTTTTCTTTCCCCATGTAACAAAATCTTCTCTCGCGACATCGGTTTCAACATGAGATCAACTCATTCTTTTTCAGATATTACAATGAAAAGGTGTGAAAATCTAACAATTCTTCGCCCGTTTACCTAGGAGAATGTGGTCGGGTTCCTTTTATCAATTTGTGTAAATGTCTTCTCAATGTGCAAATACATGCAACGATATGGCTGTTTCCGAAGAAAGCATAGCCATTGAAATAATACCGTCCATGGGAAAACACAAGTGAACAGAGATCATAACTCTATCCTGCCTGGGAATGTGTGGGAACAAAAGTAGGCCTAGTAGAAGCGCAAATCTGGTCGTACTTGAGGAGCCGAAATGTGAGTTGTGATCTTTGGCATTGGACCTTTTACCTTGGACCTGAGGTTGCCATGGAAACGCGGATGTTTAACTTCCTGAAACCTTCTCTCGCGCCATCGCTTTCTTCATGAGATCAACTCATTCTCACACAAATATTGTGACGAGAAGGCGCGAAAATCTAACAATTCTTCCCGGTTCACTCCAAGAATGTGCTAGGGTTCCTTTTATCGATTTTTGTAAATTTCTTGTCATTGTGCGAATATATGCAACGGTATGGCTATTTCCGAACAGAGCATAGCCATTAAATTAATAACGTCCATATAATTCATGTGGACCGAAATGCTTCTTGTATCGACCCAACTGAACTATTATAGATCAAAAACAGTTGAGGAAAGAAAGGGTTGAAATGCTCCATGGTGGAACAAAATTGAATTGATCTAGACTGACTCGATGCTCATCACTGTACAGGTATGGGCTATGTCGTTATAGTTGCTCTAGTGGCTCAGTCGGTTAACGCGCCGTACTTATAGACAGTACCTTCACCTTGATCTCTCGAGGTATAAGGCATGCGGAGGTCGTGATTTCGATCCTCACCTGGAGCACCTTTTCTTTACCCATGTAACAAAATCTTCTCTCGCGACATCGGTTTCAACATGAGATCAACTCATTCTCATACATTTTATCGATTTGTGTTGAATGCGTGGAAAGAATTCTATGATGGGAATCCGTTGCCCCCAATAATGTATGACAGTAAATATATATACAATGTGTTTCTCGCTAAAGTTGTTCTGGTACCACGTGTCATGTCCGGTTCGAAGTCAGTGCCGTGGGTTGTTATTTGGAACAGGGTATTTCACACCTTTCTCGACAACAATTTAGTTAACTTTTCCTTTAAGTTGGTGCATGGTATTTTACCTGTAAAAGAAAGGTTACTCAGACATAATGTTTGTACTGATGATGTTTGTGTATTTTGCTCCTTTTCTGAAACGCAGAAACATTTATTTATTGAGTGCAATATGATTAAGTCTGTCTTTCAATATTTTCAGTGTGTACTTTTGCAATATGGTGGTTTCTCACCGGATATGTCTGAACATCATTTGGTATACAAGCTTTTCGGTATTCCCATGTCAAAATCAGAAACTGCCATGTATATTTACTTAATTAGCGTTTTTCAGTTTTGTGTGTGGTGTGCACGCAACGAAATCATATTTCAAAATCAGGCTAGATCAAAACGTTCAATTTTAAATGCCGTTAAAGCTTGTATCAAATCTAGGGCAGAAGTTGATTTTATTAGAATGGGGAATTTGGAGTTCAGGGAAGTCTGGTGTCAGAATCATGCTATATGTATAGTACAGAATTCCAAAGTATGTTTGCTGTTGTGACGCGTTGATGTAGTGTATTACCAACCTGAATTGTGATAATTTTTAGCAACTCGCCCCTTGAAAGCTGTGATTAATTAATTTTAAATGGGGCTGATGTGAATGATTCCACATTGTATATAATTCTGTGAATAAACTATTTTCTATCAAAAGAAAAAAAAAAACTCATTCTCATACAGATATTACAATGAGAAGGTGTGAAAATCTAACAATTCTTCGTCCGTTTACCTAAGAGGATGTGCTCGGGTTCCTTTCATCGATTTGTGTAAATGTCTTCTCAATGTCCAAATACATGCAACGATATGGCTGTTTCCGAAGAAAGCATAGCCATTGAAATAATAGCGTCCATGGGAAAACACAAGTGAACAGAGATGAGAACTCTATCCTGTCTGGGAATGTGTGGGAACAAAAGTAGGCCTAGTAGAAGCGCAAATCTGGTCGTACTTGAGGAGTCGAAATGTGAGTTGTGATCTTTGGCATTGGACATTTTACCCTGGACCTGAAGTTGCCATGGAAACGCGGATATGTAACTTCCTGAAATCTTCTCTCGCGCCATCGCTTTCTTCATGAGATCAACTCATTCTCACACAAGTATTGTGATGAGAAGGCGCGAAATTCTAACAATTCTTCCCGGTTCACTCCAAGAATGTGCTAGGGTTCCTTTTATCGATTTTTGAAAATTTCTTGTCATTGTGCGAATATATGCAACGGTATGGCTATTTCCAAACAGAGCATAGCCATTAAATTAATAACGTCCATATAATTCATGTGGACCGAAATGCTTCTTGTATCGACCCAACTGAACTATTGTACATACAAAACAGTTGAGGAAAGAAAGGGTTGAAATGCTCCATGGTGGAACGGAATTGAATTGATCTAGACTGACTCGATGCTCATCACTGTACAGGTATGATCTTTGTCATTATAGTTGCTCCAGTGGCTCAGTCGGTTAGCGCGCCGTACTTATAGACAGTACCTTCACCTTGATCTCTCGAGGTATAAGGCATGCGGAGGTCGTGAGTTCGATCCTCACCTGGAGCACCTTTTCTTTCCCCATGTAACAAAATCTTCTCTCGCGACATCGG
>JAVTVY010057167.1:0-29613 GCA_036873755.1 Hanleya hanleyi | reverse complement strand
AACAACAAAACAGGCAAAATATACAGAGATTACACATGTGAAGATCTCTTGTTTTATTACTCGGAAATACGCTAGGACGCGTCTCCGGCCATCTAAGACCCCTGGAGCTTCCGGGGCCTGGGCGGCCCCTGGACCCTCGCCTATTTGTGCTGTGATACTGGCACCCCCAATCACCAATCGCTCCCGCCGTGCCTGTGTCTGCAATTTGTAAACAAAAAATTGCTAGCCCCACAGGGCTCCCAGGTAATTGTAAGAATAGGCCTCAGCCCCTCAGAGGGCTTGTCGTAAGAGGCGAATAACCGGGGCACCCTTGGGGTTCCAGGGTGTGAAAAGGAATAGGACTCCACCTGTGTGGTTTCCAGGTGTGAAAAGGAAACAAACATCTTAATATGACTGAAAATATTTATTGTAATTTTTTACGATTTTATTACACAGAGTAAACTGCAAGTAAAGCATGGTGTATATATCCTGGCTATGGTGGTCTGTTGCAATCATATTTAGGTCCAGTGACGTCACACTGCCTTAAGGCCCCATAAAAAAATGCCTTGTTTCCCATCACCGCCCGCCCCGATTTTTCTGCCCGCCCCGATTTATTTTTTATCTGGCCTTACGAAGTAAAGGGGAGATGTTATGAGGGGAGAAAGAGGATGTCGGTGTCGGTGTCCCCGGCCTGGAAATGATAAGGTTTTTGGTTTAGCAAGTTAAAAAAAAATCTAGTAAAATTAGAAAAAATATAAAAAAAATATAAAAAATATGGGGGGTGGGTATGCCACCTGGGGGTACTACCCCTGGGGTGCTCCAATGTTAAAATCCCTATGATAGAGTTTTGCGTTTAGCACATGTACATCTGTACTTAGAAAGTTTGTTGCAGTTGTCAGCTGTCATTGGATGATTATGAAACTTGGTACACATGTTTCTTGATTAGAGGATGTACCTGTGCTATTTTTGAGAAGAAATATTAATTTTTCTCCAAATTATGGCAAATGATATTTTTCTGTTTAGGTGAATTGTACATGTAGGCCTCTACATGTATACATGTACATGGTACCGTAAGTTTGCTGCAGTTGTCAGCTCTCATTGGATGATTACGAAACTTGGTACACTTGTTTCTTATGATTGGAGGATGTACGTGTGCTATTTTTGAGATGAAATATTAATTTTTCTCCTAATTATGGCAAATGAAGAGTTTTCTGTTTAGGTGAATTGTATGTAGGCCTCTATATGTATACATGTACATGATAAGTTTGCTGCAGTTGTCAGCTTTCATTGGATGATTAAGAAACTTGGTACACAAGTTTCTTATCATTAGAGGATGTACCTGTGCTATTTTTGAGATGAAATATCAATTTTTCTTCAAATTATGGCAAATGATAGAGTTTTGCGTTGAGCTGAAGTGCACATGTACCCTGTACACCACAGTTAGCTGCAGTTGTCAGCTGTCATTGAATGATTATGAAACTTGGTACACATGTTTCTTATGATTGGAGGATGTACCTGTGCTATTTAGGAGATGAAATATTAATTTTTATTCAAATTTTGAGGGTTTTGTCTAAGTAATCTGCCAATAATAATGTACATGTATATACATGTACACCTGTACATGGAAAGTTTGACACTTGCTACCCAAGTTCAATGTGATTCGAGGATGTGCATGTGCTATTTAAGAAATGTAACTTTAAATATGAATTTTTGTCCTAATTATTGCAGTTTAGACTTCGTATGTTTCCATTGATAAGGTTTTTGTTGGGCAAAAATTTACAAATGGCACTGGCATATCCAGCAGTAATGCCACACAGGACTGACCTTTCTAGCAGTAATCCCACACGGGACTGACCTATCCAGCAGTAATCCCATACGGAACTCAACTATCCAGCAGTAATCCCAGACCGGACTGGTCTATCCAGCCGTAATCCCATTTGGGACTGGCTATCCAGCAGTAAATCCCACACAGGACTGACCTATCCAGCAGTAATCCCAAATGGCACTGGCCTATCCAGCAGTAATGCCACACGGGACTGACCTATCCAGCAGTAATCCCAGACTGGAATGGCCTATCCAGCAGTAATACCACATGGGACTGGCCTATCCAGCAGTAATCCCACACGGGACTGGCCTATGCAGCAGTAATCTCACACGGGACTGACCTATCCAGAAGTAATATGACACTGGACTGCAATATGCAGCAGTAATCCCACATGGCACTGACCTATCCAGCCATAATCCTACATGGGACTGACTTATCCCACTGTAATCCCACACAGGTTTAGCCTATCCAGCAGCAATCCCACGTGGGACTGGCCTCCCCAGCCGTAATCCCACACAAGATTGCTGTATGCAGCAGTAATCCCACACTGGACTGTCTATGCAGCAGTAATCCCACACGGGACTGTCCTATCCAGCATTAATCCCATACGACACTCATCTATCCAGCGGTAATCCCAGACAGGACTGGCCTATCCAGCAGTAGTCCCACTTGGGACTGGACTATCCAGCAGTAATCCCACAGGGGACTGGTCTATCCATCAGTAATAACACGTAGGACTGGTCCATCCAGCAGTAATCCTACACAGGACTGGCCTATCCAGCAGTAATCTCACATGGGACTGACCTATCCAGCAGTAATCTCACACTGGACTGCCCTATGCAGCAGTAATCTCACGGCATTGACCTATCCTTCTTACATGGAATTAACTTATATGCCAGTAATCCCACATGGGGCTGATGTTATTGTCTGTACCAGATAATCTATTCCAGACATTATTGTCTGTACCACATCATGTATTCCAGACCTTATTGTTTGCTCTAGATGTACATGTATGCTTTCAATACTGCTGCACCTTCGGCGGATGACCCTGCAAGGTGAGATGTTGGGGTTCTTAGAACGCTTTTTATTTTCTCTCACCTGCCTTGTTGGTGTTTCTTTTGGTATGAAAATGAGGCTGAACTGAGTCTGGTTTGCACCAGCGACTGTTGTGGCGCGCTACGAATGCTTTTTGTGGCATAGGAGCTGGGGTGATGTCAAGATTTTATACGCGACAGTCGTACCTTGTGTGATTACCGGCGCCTTGCTAGCAACTTGATGTTTCTTCTGTGCACCATTGGATGTCACTGTCCTGGATCGAGACTTCTTACTTGACTGTTTTGTGTGTGGAGATACTAAAGATGTTTATCTATTCGTCCTTTCCAAGACTGTAATTCTGTTACTTTTTGATCTGTAATTGGAGCTCATTGAAGGTCTTTCAATGACAAGTATCTTTGCTGTAATCAAGGCGACATGTCCGTGATCTTGTCGCACTGTTTGCAATTTCATGGTTGTAATCTCATTTCGTTCTGTTTTTGTATAAACTTCTAGTCATATATAAATGTATTGTATTGATACAGGAACACAACATCTGCAGCATTTTCATGGGATAAATGTATAGTTGATATTTATTTTCCGTTGAAGATCTTACATTGTTCTATTCCTCCGTGATATAGTTTCATGCCTAGTGGACTTTGTGGTGTGACTGCCTAAGGTCATATTGATGATCGTCAATTCATGATCATCATGTTCTCCATTTCGTGAGAATAGCCCAGCTTATTGTTTCCTACTGGAATAAAACACCCAAAGTTTTGTCTTTCAAATCACAATGATTCCAGATTTTATCAACAGGGGTCGAAATAGACCCCAACCACCAACAGGACATTAGTAAAAATTGTCCTGCATCCAATTAATATGTATGTAAATTATCTAAAAAACTACAGGACATAACAATTTTTTGCCAGACATGTCCTGCAAATAGATAGTAATTTCTGGCCCTGATCAATATGCCATCTTTTAAGTTCTGTCTACCTGCATAGGAATAAAGAGTTTTCTACTACGAAATCAGAATGAGATGACCTCACATATAGCACCTTGCAGGAGGTGAGAATGGAAATACAAATGCCATGGGATTTCTGTCGATTTATCCAATGTATTCAATTTCTATAACGAGACCGTGTACAAAATGAAACTTTAAAATTAATTATATACATGTACCATTTTCGGACCCAATTAGACAATCACTATCTTAGTATGATCAGTGGATTCTTGAATGAACTGAACCATTCCCATGCCCTTCCGAAAATAAAAAATAAAAAAGGACCGCCCATCCGACTTTTTGAAAAGTCAGTGATCGGAAACAAGGCATTTTTTTATGGGGTGGCGGCCTAATACATGTACATATATATTTCAAACTGTATGCACTTTCCAATGCTTGATTCAAGCTTAAGGTGTGTATACTTTGAGTTTCAACACAGACTTGCTGTTCCAATTTGCATGTTTCACCAAAATCTGGGAGATGGTAACTCATAAGTGTCAAGTCAATTTGAATCTTGCATTTAATTCCCCCATTTTGTTGAAACTTGCACATTGGAACAGTGAGTCTGCGTTGAAACTCAAAGTATACACCTTAAGCTTGAATCAAGCATTGGAAAGTGCATACACAGTTTGAAATATATGTATTAAGGCAGTGTGGCGTCACTGGACCTAAATATGATTGCAACAGACCACCATAGGATATCTACACCATGCTTTATTTGCAGTTTACTCTGTGTAATAAAATCGTAAAAAATTACAATAAATATTTTCCGACACTGTTTGCAATGGTCTTCCATTTGATGGAAACTTTACTTGAGGGTTTACGATCACTTTAAGTGACAGTGTGGATTCTTACAACAACATTTATTTTTCATCCAAAAACCCAGTCAAATCAAATGAACAGAGATTTGCCTGAGACTGTTTGCTCTGGTGTACATGTATGAGTACCCTGGATGGTAACCTCCTTTTTCCAGGAGTTGTTTTTAGCCGAGGAGTGTGAAGTTTTTGTGACTACTGACATCACTATACGTCGATATCAACGATCCTTCTCTTCTGGAAGCTTGATGTTCATTTCTCGCACACTGATTCAAATTGTCAATTTCTGTCAGATGACTATGATATTTGTCTTGCGAGCTTTAGGAGGAAAAAGGCCATGTGCATCTGATTGGAAGAGGCTTCGTACTGGTATTAGGCATCAAAAAGGCCCATGTAAATATCTAGTGATATTCAACCTGTCATGTGCAGATGCTAAAATACATGTGATATGAAGTCCAGGTCTGAAATAGCAGTCAGACAGGTCAGACTTGAGTGAGTGAATATGATTTAACGTCACTTATCACATCGTTTGGTTCCTATTCCTTTTCACACCCGGGGACCCCACGGGTGCCCCAGTTGGTTGCTGCTTGCGACATTCTCTCTGAGGGGCTGAGGCCTATTCTTACCATGATCTGGAGTGTGCACAATGACACCCCAGGTCAATCCCTGGGAGGCCCAGTCTTGTCTGAGCAAAATTCCTGCTCCTACCTATGTTAGAGCATATGTTTCTGATCAAAATGTGTAAAATGATGGACCAAGATTAGTTTGACTGATCAATTTGGATTTGCTTAGTTCAGACCCTGTGAAGTGCGCGAGCCTTGCGCACAAAATGTATGCTGCAATGCAATCTGAGGGTAATACTCAGTTGGGATATAAAATGAATCCGCTCGACCTATATTGATCTACACTGTAATCAACCTAAATATTCGAATTGACAGGTGGAGAGGAAATCAGAAATACGAGAGAACTTGCTGGAGTTGTTGGCAGAGGAAGGGGAGATAACTCAGGGTTCATATTACCTTGACAGCCCGACTAACTTTAATGAAAGCTGGACCGCTAGTGTGTCACAGGCCTCAGCATCTCAGTGTGATACTACTACAGCAGAGGTTGATGAAGAGTTTACTGATAGAAACATTTCGCAATATAGTGATGAAATACTCTCCACTAGTAATGATGTTGATATGGGAAATAACAGAGCTGAAGGAAGTGTTGAAGAAAGAGTTCCGGCTGTCACAAAGCGTAAAGTTACAGACAGGTACTGAATTCATGTAAATTTATTCGAGGTAATTGACACCTGTCGGCAACCGCTAGATACTTTTTGATAACCTAGTCAATCTGATTAAAAGAATGGATTGTAGTTTTTTTTTCGCTTAGAGCATTTTGATTAAGCTTATTCTTCTTTCAGAAACCATTGCAAGCAATTTGCAGTTATAAGTCCCGATTTCTAAATGCCATCTTCTGTAAGGCAGCAGAAGGCTGAGTAGAATTAATCCCTTGCTTCACATGCCCTTTTTGAAAAATAAAATGTGATTCATGAGGGAGGGAGGCTTTACATGTATTTTGTCTTTTTATTTTTCATCAATGCTATCCCCTACAAATATAATCAAGACATCAAATTACTCTTTGGCAAGATCTTGAAGAACATTATTTTGGTCATACTTTGAGATGCAAATGCGAGAGACAAAAAAAAAGCCTTCAGTGTGCTACTCACTTTTCTTCTTGCTGTCGGCATTAAGAAGAGTTGACACAGGAATGAGAAATTCACGCATCGAATGCCTGCATGTCCATCCTGGATGAATTGCATGACCCTTATTTTGGGTCGCACAAAGGTTATGCAAAATAATTTTACAAAAAAAGTTATCATTAGTCATCACAGCAGAAATCCATAAAAAGGGTTGAATACAAAAAGTCAAATTTGTCCCTGCAGGCCTGCCTGTGAAGGTAGAAATTTATTTTCCATAGCAATAATTAGAGATCTTCTTACAAATTCTGGGGTAAGAGTTGAGGGGGTAAAATTAAAAGTACCGGTGATATCACAATATTCATGATGTTTATATGTGATGTTGCTATGACAAGCCTTACACCAGTTGCCAGTTTCATACAGCATACATTTAAGGAATTTTAGTGCATTATGTTCTGAACAAATCACAAGAAATGTCCAATATCATTAGTGTTTATAGTCAGAAGAAGTGTCAGATCAACCAATAATGAGTAATGAGCAAAATAGTCATCATGGTCATTTTCGCTGTCTGATGAAAACAACTGAATCTTGAAATCAAGGCTACTTTGGTCTTTACCCCTCGGGCAATTTTTGCCCGAAGGGTATTGTCGTCAACATCGTCTCTCTGTCTGTCTGTTCGTCTTTCTTGTGAACACGATATCTCAAGAAGAATTATAGCCAGGCATTGCGAATTCATATCACATATGTATCAGGTGAAGGGTCAGAAGCTTATTAAAAATGACCGACCTTGACCTAATTTATCAAGGTAAAATTCTAGTATTTGCTATATTGTTCGAAGGATTAACGCTAGGGTATCAAAATTCATATTATTTATGCAACTCGTGATTGACTAGAAGCCTATTTTAGTTGACTGACCTTGACCTATTTTTTATAGGTCATATGCTGTTTATTATGATATGATATGAAGAAATAAAGCTAGGCTTTCCAAATTAATACTATGTATACATCTGGCAAAGGTCCAGAGATGTACTGAAGATGACTGACCTTGACCTATTTTATCAAGGTCAAATTATAGTATTTGCCATATGTTTTCAAGGATTGAAGCTATAGGGTCTCCAAATTCATATTACTTATGCAGCTGGTGATTGACTAGAAGCCTACTCCAGTTGACTGACCTTGACCTATTTTTTCAAGGTCATATGTTTATTATGATAAAATATGGCTAACCTTCCCAAATTAAAACTATGTATACATCTGTCTATGGTCCCAATGTGTGCTGAAGATGAATGACCTTGACCTATTTTATCCAGGTCAGATTCTACTGAGTACAATATTTCATTAAGGATTATATCTACATTGTCCAAAATTATACCACATATACCTGAACCTGAAGTCTATTGAATATCACTGACCTTGACCTATTTTCTGAAGGTCAAATTCTATGTTAAGTCTAACATCTCTGAATTCGTGGTCCATATATGATATGAGTAGACCAGAATATTATTGGAGATGACTAACCTTGATATATATTTCCAAGATCAAATTACTTGAGTTGATTTTGACCTATATAGAAGAGTATATCTAGAGGTAAGAATATGGTCATGCACTACCAGAACCTCAGCGCAAAATTTTTCCCATTAATTTAAGGCCTTGGCAAAAGCTGACCTATGTATTTCTGAAATGAGAGAACTGCAGTCAACCGTACTAGATCACATTCTGTTAACCTACACGAAGATGTCAAAGTTCTAAAAATACATTTTATGCAATGCATGATTGCTGAAGGTAAACAATAAGTGATAACCAAGGGGTATTTTCTGTCTTTTAATATGAAAGTTCATGTATTATGTTCAGAAGTCTGCTACCAAAAAATAACATTGTGAAGGCCCACTTTGATCAATTGTAATGGCTGAAATATGAAGTGAAAATACATGGAGTGAAAATCAATTTTCAATGTGCGAATTATTCTCTGAGATTGCATATTCACTCATCATGACAGTTGTTCCAGATTGGAAAGAAGCCCAAAATGATCTGTTTTCACTTTAGCTGAAATATGTAGGGTAGAATCATATCTGCTGTGGTCTCATACTCCTGAACTTCGGTTTGTACCGATCTTTTTATTAGCCCACCATCACCAGATGGTGGGCTGTTCAAATCACTTTTCGTCCGTGGTCCGTCGTCAGTCCGTCCGTAAACAATTCTTGTTACGCGATTTCTCAGGAACTACTTCATGGATCTTTCTCAAATTTGGTACACAGGTTCCCCTTGGGGTCTAGTTGTGCAAGATACCTTTCTTGGCCGATTCGAAAATCCAATATGGCCACAAGGCGGCCATCTTGGATTTCCCCATGAAACATTGTTACCGCGATTTCTCAGGAACTACTGCATGGATCTTTCTCAAATTTGGTACACAGGTTCCCCTTGGGGTCTAGTTGTGCAAGATACCTTTTTTGGTCCGATTCGAAAATCCAATATGGCCACAAGGCGGCCATCTGGGATTTCCCCATGAAAATTTGTTACCGCGATTTCTCAGGAACTACTGCATGGATCTTTCTCAAATTTGGTACACAGGTTCCCCTTGGGGTCTAGTTGTGCAAGATACCTTTTCTTGTCCGATTTGAAAATCCAATATGGCCACCAGGCAGCCATCTTGGATTTCCCGATGAAACTTTGTTATCATGAATTCTCAGGAAGTACTGCATGGATCTTTCTCAAATTTGGTACACAGGTTCCCCTTGGGGTCTAGTTGTGCAAGATACCTCTTCTGGTCCGATTCGGAAATCCAATATGGCCACAGGCAGCCATCTTGGATTTCCCCGTGAAACATTGTTATCGTCATTTCTCACGAAGTATTACTTGGATCTTTCTCAAATTTGGTACACAGGTTTCCCTTGGGGTCTAGTTGTGCAAGACACCTTTTCTGGTCCGATTCGTAAAAATCCAATATGGCCATCTTGGATTTCCCCATGAAACTTTGTTATCGCGATTTCTCAGGAACTACTGCATGGATCTTTCTCAAATTTGGTACACAGGTTCCCCTTGGGGTCTAGTTGTGCAAGATAACTTTTCTGGTCCGATTCGAAAATCCAATATGGCCACCAGGCAGCCATCTTGGATTTCCCGATGAAACTTGTTATCGTGAATTCTCAGGAAGTACTGCATGGATCTTTCTCAAATTTGGTACACAGGTTCCCCTTGGGGTCTAGTTGTGCAAGATACCTTTTCTGGTCCGATTCGAAAATCCAATATGGCCACCAGGCAGCCATCTTGGATTTCCCCATGAAACATAGTTATCGTCATTTCTCAGGAAGTACTACATGGATCTTTCTCAAATTTGGTACACAGTTTTCCCTTGGGGTCTAGTTGTGCAAGATACCTTTTTCGGTCCGATTTGAAAATCCAATATGGCCACCAGGCAGCCATCTTAGTTTTCCCCATGAAACTTTATCGTGATTTCTCAGGAAGTACTGCATGGATCTCTCTCAAATTTGGTACACAGGTTCCCCTTGTGGTCCAGTTGTGCAAGATGCTTTTTTCGGTCCGATTCGAAAATCCAATATGGCCACCAGGCGGCCATTTTGAATTTCCCCATGAAATTTTGTTATCTTGAATTCTCAGGAACTGATACATGGATCTTTGTCAAATTTGGTACACAGGTTTCTCTTGTGGTCTAGTTGTGCAAGGTAGCTTTTCTGGTCCGATTTCAAAATCCAATATGGCCACCAGGTGGCCATCTTGGATTTCCCCATGAGACTGTTATTGCGATTTCTCATGAACTATTGCATGGATCTTTTTCAAATTAGGTACACAGCTTCCCCCTGGTGTCTAGTTGTGCAAGATACCTTTTCTGATCTGATTCGAAAATCCAATATGGCCTCCAGGCGGCCATCTTGGATTGCCCCATGAAACTTTGTTATTGTGATTCCTCAGGAAGTACCTCATGGATCTTTCTCAAATTTGGTACATAGGTTCCCCTTGGGGTCTAGTTGTGCAAGATACCTTTTTCGGTCCGATTCGAAAATCCAATATAGCCACCAGGCGGCCATTTTGGATTTCAGCAGGAATTTTATCGTGATTTCTCAGGAAGTGCTGCATAGATCTTTCTCAAATTTGGTACATAGGTTCCCCTTGTGGTCCAGTTGTGCAAGATACCTTTTTGGTCCGATTCGAAAATCCAAGTTACGCTTCAAATTAATACTGTATTCCCGAGTTGTGACGTTGCATCACAAGAGTCGGCTTATCAAACGATGGGGCATATTCTATATATTGACTATAGAGAATATCCATACTTTCACCTTTTATATCAAAGAGTTCAAATGATTCCGAATTAAAATGTATTTCTTCAAATTTTAAATCAGTTTACTTTAGTCCATGCCGTTGCAAGTGAACTGCCCCACCATTTTGTCTGCCGAAGGGACGTCACTCTTGTGAAATGTCACAACTCGACAACTGTAGACTACTGCGTGTTTCGATCCAAGGAAGATAATCAGGGCTCATGCCAAAGTGTCAAAGAGATTAGTCTTCGCTTTCAGTACCCAATGATGACACATTAATAATACAAAACGAAGACGATGGATCCTCCGGACATTCACTTTCAGACTAACTTTGCTCATTTCAGCTGTACTATAACAACCGACATCAAGTACAGTTTCTAGAAATCTTGAAACTCCTGAACCTTAGATAGATAATATCTTAATGTTTTCCAGTGTCTCTTTTTCGGTCTTTTTTGCTCAAATTCGAAATTCTGCAAACAAAATTACAAATCGATCGTTTGTTCTTAGTAACAATGGACAAAAAGATCCTCTTGTCATTAACTTACAATTATCAGACAATGGTGGGCGCCAAGATCCTTCAGGATCTCTCGTTCCAGATACAGTGTATGTTCTTGTTTAAAGCACCATCATTTAATGTCATACATTTATTTAGTGTTTTTCTTTTAATGGGTAACCGGTAAATTTTGTTGTATGTTTGTGCACCTTTTCCAGAAACAACGGTTTCTAAATGTATTTCAATCTATTATTGCAGTGGAGACCATGTACGTGTTGTGCAACTGAATGAGGAATCCAAACTGCCCACATCAGATCGTGTAAACGTACCAGAGACTAAGAAAGCCAGAAAGGAAACAGAAAGTAAGAAACATACATACGGTACCGCAACAATTCAAATATGCATGTAATTCTTCAGTCAGAAGGCGAGATATTGCAACTTTTCAAAGGTCATACCAAACCTAGCTGTTACAACAACAGTCCCAGTAGTGTTGGTCATTAAATTTAGATAGAACGTTTATTATTGATTGGTTGATAAACTTACATTTGTAATGCCATTAGCCCTTATGGGCACAAAAGCACAATAAAGTATTCTCTATCTCTCTGTATTCTTCCCTTCAATTTGAAGAGAAACAGACAGACTCATTCACTGTGGAAAGGAAGAAATGGAGGCTGGCTCAGTTTACTGTAGACACTCTGGACGGTCATAATGATTTCATCACATCAGTGGACACAGATGGAAAATTGATTGTGTCCTCAAGGTAAGTCAGTAGTCTCCCTTTGGGAAACTCTTCCTTCATTCCCAGGGAAAATTCTTTTATCCTTGGTGCGTGTCAGCTTTTGGACTTGCAGCAATACTGTGCCTGCCAGAGTAGAAATGTCGTAGTTGGGAAACTACATTATAGCTTTTAAAAGTTAAATTTGATCCCCTGTGGTTGGATTATTAGAAGATTTACTGTATTCCTAACTTTCTGGACAAGGGATATTCAATAGATGTTACAGTAGTCCATCCTCTGTGATTGGATTATTAGAGGTTTTACTGTATTCCTAACTTTCTGGACAAGGGATATTCAATAGATGTTACAGTAGTCCATCTTCTGTGATTGGATTATTAGAGGTTTTACTGTATTCCTAACTTTCTGGACAAGGGGTATTCAATAGATGATACAGTAGTCCATCCTCTGTGATTGGATTATTAGAGGTTTTACTGTATTCCTAACTTTCTGGACAAGGGGTATTCAATAGATGATACAGTAGTCCATCCTCTGTGATTGGATTATTAGAGGTTTTACTGTATTTCTAACTTTCTGGACAAGGGGTATTCAATAGATGTTACAGTAGTCCATCCTCTGTGATTGGATTATTAGAGGTTTTACTGTATTTCTAACTTTCTGGACAAGGGATGTTCAATAGATGTTACGGTAGTCCATCCTCTGTGATTGGATTATTAGAGGTTTTACTGTATTTCTAACTTTCTGGACAAGGAATATTCAATAGATGTTACAGTAGTCCATCCTCTGTGATTGGATTATTAGAGGTTTTACTGTATTCCTTACTTTCTGGACAAGGGATGTTCAATAGATGTTACAGTAGTCCATCCTCTGTGATTGGATTATTAGAGGTTTTACTGTATTCCTAACTTTCTGGACAAGGAATATTCAATAGATGTTACGGTAGTCCATCCTCTGTGATTGGATTATTAGAGGTTTTACTGTATTCCTTACTTTCTGGACAAGGAATATTCAATAGATGTTACAGTAGTCCATCCTCTGTGATTGGATTATTAGAGGTTTTACTGTATTCCTAACTTTCTGGACAAGGAATATTCAATAGATGTTACAGTAGTCCATCCTCTGTGATTGGATTATTAGAGGTTTTACTGTATTCCTAACTTTCTGGACAAGGGATATTCAATAGATGTTACAGTAGTCCATCCTCTGTGATTGGATTATTAGAGGTTTTACTGTATTTCTAACTTTCTGGACAAGGGATGTTCAATAGATGTTACAGTAGTCCATCCTCTGTGATTGGATTATTAGAGGTTTTATTGTATTCCTAACTTTCTGGACAAGGGATATTCAATAGATGTTACAGTAGTCCATCCTCTGTGATTGGATTATTAGAGGTTTTACTGTATTCCTAACTTTCTGGACAAGGGATGTTCAATAGATGTTACAGTAGTCCATCCTCTGTGATTGGATTATTAGAGGTTTTACTGTATTCCTAACTTTCTGGACAAGGGATATTCAATAGATGTTACAGTAGTCCATCCTCTGTGATTGGATTATTAGAGGTTTTACTGTATTCCTTACTTTCTGGACAAGGGATATTCAATAGATGTTACAGTAGTCCATCCTCTGTGATTGGATTATTAGAGGTTTTACTGTATTCCTAACTTTCTGGACAAGGGATATTCAATAGATGTTACAGTAGTCCATCCTCTGTGATTGGATTATTAGAGGTTTTACTGTATTCCTAACTTTCTGGACAAGGGATATTCAATAGATGTTACAGTAGTCCATCCTCTGTGATTGGATTATTAGAGGTTTTACTGTATTCCTTACTTTCTGGACAAGGGATATTCAATAGATGTTACAGTAGTCCATCCTCTGTGATTGGATTATTAGAGGTTTTACTGTATTCCTAACTTTCTGGACAAGGGATATTCAATAGATGTTACAGTAGTCCATCCTCTGTGATTGGATTATTAGAGGTTTTACTGTATTCCTAACTTTCTGGACAAGGGATATTCAATAGATGTTACAGTAGTCCATCCTCTGTGATTGGATTATTAGAGGTTTTACTGTATTCCTAACTTTCTGGACAAGGGATATTCAATAGATGTTACAGTAGTCCATCCTCTGTGATTGGATTATTAGAGGTTTTACTGTATTCCTAACTTTCTGGACAAGGGATATTCAATAGATGTTACAGTAGTCCATCCTCTGTGATTGGATTATTAGAGGTTTTACTGTATTCCTAACTTTCTGGACAAGGGATATTCAATAGATGTTACAGTAGTCCATCCTCTGTGATTGGATTATTAGAGGTTTTACTGTATTCCTAACTTTCTGGACAAGGGATATTCAATAGATGTTACAGTAGTCCATCCTCTGTGATTGGATTATTAGAGGTTTTACTGTATTCCTTACTTTCTGGACAAGGGATATTCAATAGATGTTACAGTAGTCCATCCTCTGTGATTGGATTATTAGAGGTTTTACTGTATTCCTAACTTTCTGGACAAGGGATATTCAATAGATGTTACAGTAGTCCATCCTCTGTGATTGGATTATTAGAGGTTTTACTGTATTCCTTACTTTCTGGACAAGGATTATTCAATAGATGTTACAGTAGTCCATCCTCTGTGATTGGATTATTAGAGGTTTTACTGTATTCCTAACTTTCTGGACAAGGGATATTCAATAGATGTTACAGTAGTCCATCCTCTGTGATTGGATTATTAGAGGTTTTACTGTATTCCTAACTTTCTGGACAAGGGATATTCAATAGATGTTACAGTAGTCCATCCTCTGTGATTGGATTATTAGAGGTTTTACTGTATTCCTAACTTTCTGGACAAGGGATATTCAATAGATGTTACAGTAGTCCATCCTCTGTGATTGGATTATTAGAGGTTTTACTGTATTCCTAACTTTCTGGACAAGGGATATTCAATAGATGTTACAGTAGTCCATCCTCTGTGATTGGATTATTAGAGGTTTTACTGTATTCCTAACTTTCTGGACAAGGGATGTTCAATAGATGTTACAGTAGTCCATCCTCTGTGATTGGATTATTAGAGGTTTTACTGTATTCCTAACTTTCTGGACAAGGGATATTCAATAGATGTTACAGTAGTCCATCCTCTGTGATTGGATTATTAGAGATTTTACGGTATTCCTAACTTTCTGAGCAAGGGATATTCAATAGATGTTACAGTAGTCCATCCTCTGTGATTGGATTATTAGAGGTTTTACGGTATTCCTAACTTTCTGAACAAGGGATATTCAATAGATGTTACAGTAGTCCATCCTCTGTGATTGGATTATTAGAGGTTTTACTGTATTCCTTACTTTCTGGACAAGGGATATTCAATAGATGTTACAGTAGTCCATCCTCTGTGATTGGATTATTAGAGGTTTTACTGTATTCCTAACTTTCTGGTCAAGGGATATTCAATAGATGTTACAGTAGTCCATCCTCTGTGATTGGATTATTAGAGGTTTTACTGTATTCCTTAACTTTCTGGACAAGGGATATTCAATAGATGTTACAGTAGTCCATCCTCTGTGATTGGATTATTAGAGGTTTTATTGTGGCCCTGGAACTTCGGACAAGGGATATTCAATAGATGATACAGTAGTCCATCCTCTGTGATTGGATTATTAGAGGTTTTACTGTATTCCTTACTTTCTGGACAAGGGATATTCAATAGATGTTACAGTAGTCCATCCTCTGTGATTGGATTATTAGAGGTTTTACTGTATTCCTAACTTTCTGGACAAGGAATATTCAATAGATGTTACAGTAGTCCATCCTCTGTGATTGGATTATTAGAGGTTTTACTGTATTCCTAACTTCCTGGACAAGGGATATTCAATAGATGTTGCAGTAGTCCATCCTCTGTGATTGGATTATTAGAGGTTTTACTGTATTCCTAACTTTCTGGACAAGGAATATTCAATAGATGTTACAGTAGTCCATCCTCTGTGATTGGATTATTAGAGGTTTTACTGTATTCCTATCTTTCTGGACAAGGGATGTTCAATAAATGTTACAGTAATTGATCCCCAGTTTTATCCCTCGGTCCTTTGTATGCTGATTTAACTATCATTTTTGTATTTTTAAAATTTTAGTCGGGATACAACAGTGAAGATCTGGAGTGTAGAACAATGTGAAGAAATCCGAAATTTAGGAGGTCATACAAACACGGTTACTTGTGTAGAACTTGTGTCAGTGGAGCAATCCAAGCAGATAGGTAAATCTGTCCCATTTTAGTTCATTACATCTTACCTGTACATGATCTGGCAGTCCGATTCTTCCATGAAATGAACTTACCTGTTATGTCTTTGCTCTTTGATATCTGTGTTTCACGTCGACAGTCTTTCGAAAATATATAGGGGAGGGCAACAACACAAATCTTAAAAGTCCATGCAAAATATAGTATCGAAAAAAAATCTTGAAGTTGCTTATCTGCAGAATGCAATGTCAAGCAAACTAAAGGTTGTGATGAAAAATGTTTGAATGACTTGATATGCACATTCTGCTTACAATTTGGCACTTGGTTAAATTGACTTACTCTAACAGGAATACATACGTCAACAAGAAACATCCTCTGAAACTCAGTTAGGTATTTTATTTACAGGTGAGACATTCGAGAGTTGGACAGCAGGGGATCAATTCATTATCAGTGGTTCATTAGACTGCACATTGAGACTTTGGTCAGTCAATACAGGTAGGTATTACAAATTCTCGATTCTACTGACATTGACTGTAGATTTACTATTACTGAGAATGGTACCTGAGTTAATGGTAAATTTGGTTAAATTAGAATTCCATGGACAGGATTACTCGGCTGCATCTTCTAGTTCTGTAGGTCTCACCATTGGTGCCTATGAATTGAAAACCTATGTATGATTAGCCAAGCAGAGTTAGTGCCAAACTATGACAAGTCACTTTGCATACGTCAAATTTAGAGTAATATTTTGCCCCCCTCCCCAAGTCAATTATATGAAACATTATTTAAATTTGCTTCCTTCCTTCTTGATGTAACTTATGTGGGTTCATACATGTACTTCATGTAAGGATTATCAGCAAATAATGCATACAATAAAGTCTGAGGACAATGATTCTATACTAAGGATTTATCAACTGTATAAAAGCCTGGACCAAATGTATCCACGCATGAACTGTTAAATAAACCATGAAAATGTTAAACCAAAAAATCCACCTACATGTATCTCAAACACGAATAATGTTTTGGACACCTTAATACTGTGTCTAACTCACATATAGACCCTCTATTTCTGGGTTACTGGCATGATGACTATTTTACTGTATCTTTTGAATGTTTGGATTTCTTAATTTTCAGGTCAAACTGTGACCCGTATTTACACATTTGACCCAGTGACTCAGTTACAGTATATCCCAGAATTCCAGGCTGTATTCACAGGATCAGGTGGGTGCCATATGTTGACAATTATTAACTCATGTCATACATCCATCTTCTCCAGGCAAGGTGCTCCTTCCTCAGGGCTTCACGGTTGGATGGTGTGATTTTAGCTAAACAGTTTATCCACGAGAAGTTAGTTACACGAATCGCGCTTGTCAGATGGCTTGCATCGTAATGCTCAATAAGTGTGATTGGGTTCAGAAAGAACTTTTTGTTTCACAAATGTCTTAATATCATGATATGAAAAGCTGATGTTTGTACTGCTGTGTCATTAAATATTTAGAAACATTATTTAGATTCTTTGGAGATCATGGGAAATGGTCTAGAAGGGATTGGGTAATTCATGTTCACCTCAGATCTTGTGATTCAGTGGATGTTCAGGTACATGTAATTCACACATACCTTGAAAAATCTCATTCTTGTGATATTGAACACCCTTAATATCCTCTGCAGATGGCCTGCAACGAATTGGGTAATGGCTCTGTTCCAAAATATTGAGAGAACAAAGAAGAGCCTGTCTGTTGAGGGACCAGTGACTTCAGTTGATCAGCAACTGGGTTGTCTAATTTCATTTTCCCCTATCTTTTAACCCTGGAGACTCTTGAACTGGTGATAGCTGGCATAGTTGTGTACATCATCCGAACGCATGGTACGATCATACGTAGAAACTTCTGCTCATAGCCATGCGGTAATGGGTGATATCTGAGTGTAATAGGGCGTTTCCCAAATGGTCACATGCGATTGGTCCCGTGAGACCCGACATCGGCGCAATCACATTCATAAAATGAAGACACACCTCCAGAAAGCGATCGATTGAAATGATCTCTTGGTGGGCCTCGAAGTGCCCCCATCACAAAATAAAAATCAATTCATTTTCCTGTGAACTGCCGCCGATTTCATTTTTTTCTAATATGTTAGGCCGTTTGTAATATGATTTTTCTTAAGAAAAACAAAGAAGCATGCTCCATTAGAGTGAGAAATAAAATAGCTAATTCGCACAACTTCGGTTTGGTCTCCCACAGTCTTGCGCCTCGAGCACTTAAGTGCAATCGACATGTCTCACATCTGAGATCCCAGGTCAAAATATTTGAATTCGGATAATTTCATTGGCTCGTTTAAATAGAGCGGACATGTGACTTGATGCCTGGGGAAGCTGACATGGGGCGAAATACACGGAGAACGAAGCCATTGAGCTAAGGGTAGTGTTAAGTGAAACGTGAAATGCCCTTAGCAAGCTAAGATGAGTTGTGGACAGTACAGCTCAGGAAAGACTTCTCTTTAAACGAGACAAAACAAAAACATAAATGAGAGTATAATTTATAACCCCGTATTCTCAATAGATTCTTCTAACGTCTTGAGGGAGGGAGGGAATTTGGCTTAATGTCACACTCAAGTTTGTTTCACTCACATGGTGACAGTCAGTTTGGTTGGTGGAGGAAGCCGGAGTACCCGGAGAGAACCACCGCCCTTCGGCAAGTAACTGACAAACTTTCACACATGGACCAGCTGGGCTCGAACTCGTACCGGTTCAGCGGTGTGAGGCTAGCGGTCACAAGCGAAGCGCCTTAGACCACTCGGCCACCGAGGGCCCTCTAACGTCTTGAAAGAGCCTTGTAGGCTACTGCGTCCTGTCGTCGTTGATGAATGTTGGAATTTAAATGTGCCAGGATGAATTATTCCCTCTTTCCTCCAGTAGAACTCTATGCGTGCGCATACAATTTTTTTTCACGCATATTCAGAAATGTCACTTGTGCCAAACATTTTGCAGATCGCATCTCTTTTTGTTTGACCACGTTCTCCAAAAACATAGGCATGGGGAAAGCATGTGACAGTTCTGCCATAGTCTTGCTAACTTGAACAATCACTCAATTCTAATCACGATTTTCTCATGTCACGCTCACGTTTAATGTAAAGTCTTTTCTGGACTGTGCTGTACATATGTACTATATATATTCCCAGAATATTCAAGCATAATGACGCTTTCTTTGAATACTGGAAAAATATAGCACATACATGTATGTATACAGTTATGTGAGCTATCACCAGTTCAAAATAGTCTCTTGGATTAAAAGGTAGTGGAAGTGAAGTTACACAACCCAGTAGCTGATCAGCTGAAGTCACTGGTCTGTGAACAGACAGGCTCTTCATTGTTCTCTCAATAATACAACTGAGCTATTGAAATGTGACTGTATTGGATATAATTTTGGCTATGGTCTGCTGAGAGACCTGTCATTCTCTAAAGTTTTCAGCAATGGTCGAATATTTGCATTGTCCAGTTACATGTATCATAAAAGATTTTTATGTACAATCATAATGAGGATCCATGCACTTGCCTATTTTTGTGTTTAGTGCACTTTGAACTCAAAACAGCCTGGCATAAAAATAGTAGTTCTTTTCCATTTACACTGGTCGCAGTTCAGTGCCCTTTGAAGATCATCCACTCAGCACTAGTATTGGTGCTTGGCCAAGTAAGTACTTTAACATCTGTTTGTTTTGTTAATTTGCAGATGGCGGAAAACTCTCACTGTGGTGTCTGGTCAAAGGGGAGATAATCCATTCTGTGTGCGCTCACCAATGCTCTATTTCAGCTCTACAGGTACTGAAACTGAAGTGTTCAAGACCATAGCTAAACTATGTGAAAATGAAGTGTCACAATATCAAGATATTGATCAAGCCATTGCCTGTCTTTGGTGAAATATTGGAACCCTACCAGGCCTGGTTGAAGGGGCACCAGAAAAGTAATGTTTTCATCATTTTTCTTCAAAAATTCCTCATTGGAAAATTGAACAAAAACTATTTTATTTCACCTCAGACTATTATTTACTAATTTATCAGGCAGTATTTGCAAAGAAAACACATGAATAAAAAGTTTGAAATATGGACCCAAAAATGACTGTTTCGAAAATTACGTCACTTTGACCTCACCAAAGCAGCCATCTTGGATTTGTTTACATTTTCTTGTAGAACTTGACCCAAGAGTATAGTATGTTAAGTTTCAGACCTCTTGCTCAAAGGGTAAGAAAATTATATTGGGGAGAGGGTTGACAGGTCTCAAAAAGCCCAGGCCCAGATAGGGTTAGTAAATGTGAACAAAAGTAGACATAATCCCAGAATGTAGTTATTATTTCAACTGCATGGTATATTGAACATTGCTTCTTTCTGCCCGACTGTCATACCTATTCTCAGTAGTACACTGAATGCTGATCAATCAGTACACTGAATGCTGATCAATCAGTACACTGAATGCTGATCAATCAGACAATTAGAGTGCTCTCTGACAGTCAGGCCGGATATTTCCCTCATACATCATATTCCCATGATGCGCTGCCTTGTCCTAGCAGGTGTCAGACCACTAAATAATTTATATTTACAGCTATGTTAATGTAACTGAACCTGACTGATCTCCCAGTTACTGTTAAGTTTAATTCAGGTGCAAGAAGGTCATAAACATCTTGACATGGTTCGACCGTCAAACTTTTGAGCAGTGTATGATCGTACAGATTAAGTCCTACCCGGTACTTCTCTTTCTCCTCTGCTTTGCAAAAGCAGTGATCAGGCACCACAAATAGTTCCCCTGAATAGTAATACATACTATCCTGCCTAAATGTATCACCTAGCTTTGAGACCGCACTGCGGTGGTCTAATGGTTAGAGCGTCGGCCTCGTAAGCGGTAGGTACTGGGTTCGATCCCAGGCCGGGTCATACCTAAAACTTGAAAAATGGAACTTGTTGCTCCCTCGCTTACGCTCAGCATTAAGAGGATAGAACAAGGACTGGTTCGCTCGGTGTCAGTATAATGTGACTGAGTGGGGTGTCATGTCTGCCTACGGCATGATATTTCGGTGGGACAGCACTATAAAATGACAGCATTAGATCTGCTGTGTTACAAGTAGGTACCCCCACTCCTCCCCCTCCCCTCCCTTCCCTTCCCCGTCGTGATATAGCTGGAAAAATGTTGAAAGCGACGTTAAACCCTATTCACTCACTCACTCACTCACTCACCTAGCTTTGAGTATTTGTCTCAAGTAAGGCAGAACAAAAAAACAAAAAAACAATTTCTTACTATGGCAGAGATTATCAGCAGGACTCAAGTTTTAGACTAAGCTGCATTTTATCAGTTATCACCTGTGTTTTTAGTTTTCAGATGGTTATTTGTATAGTGCATCGGAAGATGGAATGGTCAAAGTCCATGAACTACGGGAGAAGGTTTTGTGTTGTGTATATGCGTCAGAAAACGTCCACACATCAGGGGGGAGCACTCTTTCATTAAGACAGATCCGGGACATGGTTGTGAGAAACCACAGAGTGTTCTATGGTGATGACCGTGAGAATCTGAAAATTCTTGACTGGAAAACAGGTGTGTATCGCAAAATGTCGGATAAAGCTTCGTTCCAAACAAATGTACAAAACATTTTTATATGCACATCATCTCAAACTAATATCTGCCAGAGACAACCTAAAATTAGCCTTTTCCCCCATCCACCTGACCATGGGCAATGTCATTTTTATCTCATCAACAAAAAGCCAAAACGATTATGTTATTAGGGGTAAGTTAAAATGGGCGAGTAACTTTAATAAACCACTTTTCCATAGGGCAAGCTAAAAATCTTAATTATTTTTTTTGTCAATTTGGATGGATGATATTATGTTGCCATGAAAAGAAAGGAGGCTGGATTAAAAGATATCAAGAGGGACATTTCCAAAGCACAGGCATACATTGTGAAACTAGAGGGTCACATTAAACTAGTGAGGATGCACGTCCTGGCATCTGAAATCACTGATGTAACCCCTGAATCATAACCACCAAGGACAATCAATACTCCATCCCAAACTCGCCATGAACCACAACCATCAAGGATAATCAATACTCATCCCAACCTCGCCCCTGGACCACAATCACCAAGAGAAATCAATATTCCATCCGAACCTCACCCCTGAATCACCGCTACCAAGCACAATCAATACTCCTACTCCTGATTTCCCCTGAACCACAAGCATAATCAATACTCCTCCCCCCATTTTCCCCTGAACTATAACCACCAAGGACAATCAATACTCCATTCCAATCTCTGCAGCAAGACTTTACTTGACTTCCAAGCCTGATGATGTTCCTATTCCAGTCGAGATTCATTCCGCCAATAGCTTCCGCTCTTCCATTGTGCCTGCCAGTCCATCCAATAATTTGATGCCAGCCTCAAAGAAGCACACCACCGCCTCTCCCTGAAACATTCCTACAGCAGAACACTAGAAATGCACATACCAATGATGATACAGCTAAATTACAGCCAAAGTTTTCATACTGTACCACTCAACCAGTAAATTACAGCCAAAGTTTTCATACTGTACCACTCAACCAGTAAATTACAGCCAAAGTTTTCATACTGTACCACTCAACCAGTAAATTACAGCCAAAGTTTTCATACTGTACCACTCAACCAGTAAATTACAGCCAAAGTTTTCATACTGTACCACTCAACCAGTAAATTACAGCCAAAGTTTTCATACTGTACCACTCAACCAGTAAATTACAGCCAAAGTTTTCATACTGTACCACTCAACCAGTAAATTACAGCCAAAGTTTTCATACTGTACCACTCAACCAGTAAATTACAGCCAAAGTTTTCATACTGTACCACTCAACCAGTAAATTACAGCCAAAGTTTTCATACTGTACCACTCAACCAGTAAATTACAGCCAAAGTTTTCATACTGTACCACTCAACCAGTAAATTACAGCCAAAGTTTTCATACTGTACCACTCAACCAGTAAATTACAGCCAAAGTTTTCATACTGTACCACTCAACCAGTAAATTACAGCCAAAGTTTTCATACTGTACCACTCAACCAGTAAATTACAGCCAAAGTTTTCATACTGTACCACTCAACCAGTAAATATCTCATCTACTGATCTTCCATCAATTCATACAAATGCCCCCTGCCATGTTTCCACTCATCTTCAATACAACACCATAAATAAATTTGGAACAAGTAACTGTTCTAGACACCTTCTTGCATCAGGTCATCCAAGACGATTCATCTTCTTTTGACCAAACTACTCGAGGAAAACAAAATTCTAATGATATATCTTTCCTCGATCCTCCGATGGAACATCTAACCAATCTGGACCTGGACTGAGACCTACCAGCGTAGCATCAATCAATGTCCTCTCACAGCCAGTCTCTTGACCACCAGGACCCAGACCTACCAGCATAGCATCAATCAATGTCCTCCCACAGCCAGCCTCTTGACCACCAGGACCCAGACCTACCAGCATAGCATCAATCAATGTCCTCCCACAACCAGTCTCTTGACCATCAGGACCCAGACCTACCAGCATAGCATCAATCAATGTCCTCCCACAACCAGTAAGAGCGATTTCAATTAAACTTCTTACTCACGTTCCCTGGTCCGGTCTCAACTTAAAAAGGCAAAAAAAGGGGTGAAAACCTAACCGTTTTTTGTCAGATTTTCTTCCCGTAAATGAGTCCCGATTTTTAGGCACACCCAAGGGGCATAACTGAGGCAGGACAAACTTTACTCCATGATCCCGATCAGCGTGTAGACGAAGCCAGCGCTCGATTTGTACGTACTCGTTTGCAGCGTTGATAATGCTGAAGAGGATGGCATTATAGATATAAGCTATTAAGAAGACAAGAAGAATTATGATGTAGCAGAACAAGGGCAGTCTATCGTATTATGAAATTGAGAGGGGCCATTACTACGAAACTGCGGAGGGCCACCTTAAGGGGCGGGATGTTTTTTACGAAATTAATTATTCACATATATCGTAATCTCAGAGTGTTTTGCGAGTATGGCGGTATACAACACTTGCCAGTTATACATATTATTTTGGGAAATCCGACCGATAACTTTCCCCCTACCCCATCTTTGTTTTGATCAATTTTGACAATTCTAGCAGGATTTTCGAGAACAAAACTCAAAATTACCCTATTTCTTCTTAATAATGGTCATCCATTCGGCAATATGAAGGCCGTGGTTACTTTTCCGCTTTCCAATGATAGCAGAAACGCGGGAAAATGCAAATAAGAGATGTAACCAAGTCAAATTATTGGTAATTTTGCATTCAATTTTCTCTTAGAAACATGGGAAATACTTCAGAAACTTGAGAAATAATTTGTAAAACCATAATAATATACATCCATTCCATCCTTTATGGACTGTAAATGGGTTCTCTTGGAAAGAAAATTTACACTGGCAAATTTATATCATTCTGATAGGACCTCGTTCTGCCATAATATCCACCGAAATCTCAGTCCAGGGGGAGATAACTCCTGTATGGAATACAGTATGCAGTAACCTCAATTGTATACTAATGGACACACTGTGGATTATTTTAATCGAACTCCTGGTCTTCTTTCCACCTGCTTCCGAAAATAGAGCTTTAGGTATAACTAGGCAGTCAAAATTAAACAATCTGGCGTAATGATACATCTCCGCTCCGTAACGGAGTCTACATTAAGATAATGCATAGACTCCACTATTATGCCTTAAAGATTGCACTCGGAGATTCTTTTATTCGGCATGGAATAGACTATGGGTCCGTTTTTCGGCCACCAGTTGTCGCAAAACCTTCAACCCAAATCACTTATATGTATATATTTTTTCTGAAAGAGCATGATGAAACTATTATTTTAAGATATAACACTGCTATGTTATAGAAAAATTTAACTCGAACATTCTTCTCCATGCTTGCTTCATTTTTCCTAGAAAACCCCTTAAAAATGTCGAAAAATGGTCAAATTCGGCTCAATTTCCAGAAAAATCTGTAAGAGCGATTTCAATTAAACTTCTTACTCACGTTCCCTGGTCCGGTCTCAACTTAAAAAGGCAAAAAAAAGGGGGTGAAAACCTAACCGTTTTTTGTCAGATTTTCTTCCCGTAAATGAGTCCCGATTTTTAGGCACACCCAAGGGGCATAACTGAGGCAGGACAAACTTTACTCCATGATCCCGATCAGCGTGTAGACGAAGCCAGCACTCGATTTGTACGTACTCGTTTGCAGCGTTGATAATGCTGAACAGGATGGCATTATAGATATAAGCTATTAAGAAGACAAGAAGAATTATGATGTAGCAGAACAAGGGCAGTCTATCGTATTATGAAATTAGAGAGGGGCCATTACTACTAAACTGCGGAGGGCCACCTTAAGGGGCAGGATGTTTTTTACGAAATTAATTATTCACATGTATCGTAATCTCAGAGTGTTTGCGAGTATGGCGGTATACAACACTTGCCAGTTATACATATTATTTTGGGAAATCCGACCGATAACTTTCCCCTACCCCATCTTTGTTTTGATCAATTTTGCCAATTCTAGCAGGATTTTCGAGAACAAAACTCAAAATTAACCTATTTCTTCTTAATAATGGTCATCCATTCGGCAATATGAAGGCCGTGGTTACTTTTCCGCTTTCCAATGATAGCAGAAACGCGGGAAAATGCAAATAAGCGATGTAACCAAGTCAAATTATTGGTAATTTTGCACTCAATTTTCTCTTAGAAACATGGGAAATACTTCAGAAACTTGAGAAATAATTTGTAAAACCATAATAATATACATCCATTCCATCCTTTATGGACTGTAAATGGGTTCTCTTGTAAAGAAAATTTACACTGGCAAATTTATATCATTCTGATAGGACCTCGTTCTGCCATAATATCCACCGAAATCTCAGTCCAGGGGGAGATAACTCCTGTATGGAATACAGTATGCAGTAACCTCAATTGTATACTAATGGACACACTGTGGATTATTTTAATCGAACTCCTGGTCTTCTTTCCACCTGCTTCCGAAAAATAGAGCTTCAGGTATAACTGGGCAGTCAAAATTAAACAATCTGGCGTAATGATACATCTCCGCTCCGTAACGGAGTCTACATTAAGATAATGCATAGACTCCACTATTATGCCTTAAGGGTGCACTCCGGAGATTCTTTTATTCGGCATAGAATAGACTATGGCTCCGTTTTTTCGGCCACCGGTTGTCGCAAAACCTTCAACCCAAATCACTTATATGTATATATTTTCTGAAAGAGCATGATGAAACTATTATTTTAAGATATAACACTGCTATGTTATAGAAAAATTTAACTCGAACATTCTTCTCCATGCTTGCTTCATTTTTCCTAGAAAACCCTTTAAAAATGTCGAAAAATGGTCAAATTCGGCTCAATTTCCAGAAAAATCTGTAAGAGCGATTTCAATTAAACTTCTTACTCACGTTCCCTGGTCCGGTCTCAACTTAAAAAGGCAAAAAAAGGGGGGTGAAAACCTAACCGTTTTTTGTCAGATTTTCTTCCCGTAAATGAGTCCCGATTTTTAGGCACACCCAAGGGGCATAACTGAGGCAGGACAAACTTTACTCCATGATCCCGATCAGCGTGTAGACGAAGCCAGCACTCGATTTGTACGTACTCGTTTGCAGCGTTGATAATGCCGAACAGGATGGCATTATAGATATAAGCTATTAAGAAGACAAGAAGAATTATGATGTAGCAGAACAAGGGCAGTCTATCGTATTATGAAATTAGAGAGGGGCCATTACTACGAAACTGCGGAGGACCACCTCAATTCGCAAACCTCGTGTCTGAGCGCGCCACTAACACTACATTCCTATACAAATTACGGAATCGTAGCGGGTCCGCTCTAACATGTCTAAGCGGCAAGTCCGTAGTCCGCAGAACAATACATTAATGTCGGTAGACATTACAATGACTGCGCCCCGTGTCGCATGACATAAATACAGCTGTCGAAATGGGATTGTCGTCTGGCTTTCGTGGAATGAATATGATGGTCATCAATCATGTTGCCTATACTGGTTGGCGATAAAATGGACTTCCCGTGTGATGGAAACCAGAAGTAAGTATGACCCGGAAAACAATTAAAAAAAAATACTTCCAATCATACCAAGAAGTAGAAATTTTGACAGACAAATTAAACTTCACCCCCGCACATTAAAAGAAATATCATACAAGAAACATAAACATGATATACGGTGATATAAAGACATAAAGAAAATACCCCTACCAAGATGAATAACTGTATCAATGGATCACACTGCATTTCAGAGCACAGCTGCAGCGAGGTTTGACCTGTAACTGAAGTGTATTTTTATGTTTGTATACGCTCATTAGGACCACTATTGGCGGTGCAAGTCATCCAATGTCCTCTCGTTTTTTTTATATATGGATTCATGTATTCATTCGTTGTGAAATCAAATGCAATCATTAACTAAGTCAATCATGGCTCGTTACTGAAATTTTATTCTCTATAAGCAGGTTTTCTACGTCTTATTGCACAGTTAATTACTGCTGCCAAGTTTGAAATAAAATGTAATATGTTCCGAAATATCGCACATTTTTCGTTATAATATTTGTAAATTTCCGTGACGGAATCACAGTGGAAGTTCACCGTAACGCGTTTTGACTCAGTGTTAACTTGCTTGTCTAATTCTTTTGCTGCTCTGTTTCGATCTGATTATCCGAATAGGACATTTATTACTAACATACAGTACCCAAAGATGATAGCATTTTTTTCCTCGTGAGAACGAAGTGAATGGGTTATCACAGGGGTCACATATAGTCTGTGACGGAATCACAAAAAATCGTGACAGGATCACGAGTGCGCATTTTGAATTGTCTCCATAAAAGGGCTTTATTAATTACACATTTTCTGCAAAAAATATTCCTAACATGATCTAATTATAATATATACACTTCAAGCTCTTATTTTGACCATTGTGTAGTTTCTGTCAAATGCATATCTTTTTCTACAGATGTTTAAAAATAGTATACTTTTCAGTTATATGCAAGTTTTCTTCCTTGATAATTTTAAATTTCCCGAATTTTCCCGGTTTATAAATTGTGGGAAATAAAATTCCCGCTTAAAACACATCTTGTCTGTTATTGGCATGTTCCTGGAGATTATAGGAAGCGAAACAAAAAAACAGCATGGTCTATGAAATAAATGTGGCGTGAACGTTGTGTGAAAAATGTTTTTGGTGACGGCGGCTTCTACGTCAAATTTCTGCAACCTGTGATTCATAAGTGTTTAATTATTTGTCAAATCAATTGCAATCATTTACCGTTAATGTGTGATTCTCATGTCTTATATGGGAGCTCAGGGCTATTCCAGAAAAAAAGGCATGGGGGGGCGGATGGGAAGCCTTTTTTTTTCTATGGGTGGTCGTGTTAAAATGAAATCCAATTCTGTGGGTGGTAGGATTAATAAAGAAATGGATTCTATGGGTGGTGGGTAAATAAAACCAATGGTGTCAATGTCTGGTCGTTGTTTTCATTCATTTATTTATTAAAACACTACCCGAAATGTTGTCTATTCTTTTGTATATGTAATTTCTCGCTGGCAACCCTCGTATCGTCCTGGAAGTTCCTGATCGTCTCATTCAGTCACCTCCGTGAAAAGCGCCCTCTTTGAAAGAATGTGGTCTTGTCAGAGTTGTCTCCCCTTTTCATTTTTTTTGGTAAAGTTACTAGCAATAAGTTGATTTACGAATTAAATTTGTTCCCAGAACCTTAAAAATTGTATTAGCACAAAATAATGTGAAAGCTGGTCGTATATTCGCATGTGGCGATATATACAAATCTGCCCGTTGAGTACCGAGGCGAAGTTTTGCTTCCATATTCTTCCGACCTTGCTGACGGTCTGTTCGACTGGCATGACTGTTGAGCATCAAATTCAATACGAAATCCGTCACAATTTTTTAAAATTCAATCAATTTGGCGGCATAATTTTCAAAGCAGTGGTTTCAACGATATGGATCAACTAAAAAATCTGAACGACGAAGGACATAATTTACGCTTCAAAAAAGCAGTTGACACGGTCGGCACCGTCACAGTGAATAACTCCGAACCTGTTGATCTGGCGACATCAGCAGCAAATGATGATAATGATGAACCAAAACGCAAAAAAAAACAGCGTTCGCATGCCTTTTCTTGCATTAAATTTAATGACTTTTCAAGGTCCTACAGTGATTATTCAAGTACCCAATTCAAGCCAATTTTAGGAAAACGGACGTGTTCGAATTATCTTTTTTTGACGCGAGAAGCTAAATGGCGGACTTCTTCATCTTTGATCATTTTTAGTGAATTATCCATTGCCTCTTGCATTTCCTATCATTATTTTCTCTCTTTGGAGAGCAATGCATTCTTCCGGCTCTTTAACCATGAAATTAGGTTCGAGTAATTGACCGCAATGATCGGCTGACAATGAAGAGATTAGCTTCATCGGACGCCCAGCCAATTTAAAATCACAAATTCGCGTACATTAGTACATACGTGACAAGAGCATATTCTGTCACTT
>JAVTVY010057166.1:0-31746 GCA_036873755.1 Hanleya hanleyi | reverse complement strand
TGATTTCTTCATAGTGTATATTGGCTAGAACATCACACAAACTGTTTATCTCCATTGTTGTATATCATGGAGTACTAAAGAAAGGATAATAGACATCTTCATCAATCTTTTGTAAATCGTAGGGATGTGTTCCATTCTTTACCCTTTATGGTAGTCAACATATTCAATCATCCTGAGTGTATAAAAAAAAAACTGGATTGCATGTCATATGGAACCATATATACAACTGATCAGGTTTTAATTATATGCATGTATTTATCGCCACAGGCCAAGAAGTTCACAATTCAGACGGGTGGGTTTCAGCATTGGGTTACGTCCGAGTGGACCTCAGGGCAACTGAAGTAAACTATCCTTCGAAAGATCTGCTACTTAAAGTTCAAGTTGGAAAAGAACACGGTCACCCTTGAATAATAATACTGCAATAAATTCTCATACCAAAGACTGCATGTAAATACATACATATATAGTACTGTGCTGTATTTTGTCTCAAGGATTTGTGCTAGCGGTTTATTGTAAATATTTTATGATGTACTGTTCTGTCTCACTCTGTATTTTCTCTGAATAAAACTTTCTGTGCTCAAATATATATTTGTGTATTCTTTTCTGGGAAAGTAAATATCTCGTGGCTATACATACCTTTTCATCACACAGATTTGCTATGATACTAATAAGGTACTTCAAGAGCACTTCAGAAGTGCATATGAAAGGTATCCTTCTGTAGAAGAGTGGATGAAATGACTTGCCATATAAGGACATTGAAGTGCCTCAAATATTCTAATTAGGTACTTCAAGAGCACTTCAGAAGTGCCTATGAAGGTTACCCTTCTGTGGAAGTGTCTATGAAGTGCCTTTGCAGTACCTAATTAAAATATTTGAGGCACACTTCTAAGTGACTTCATTGTGACTTCATTGTGACTTCAATGCCCTTATATGGCATTGCTATTAAACAATACCCACACTGCAAGCACACTTCTGACTCTGAGCCTTGCACTTCAAGGTTGAAATATGGCCACACTTCAAAGTTACTTCAAAGTTACTTCAAAGACACTTCTGGACAGTAAGGGCGGTGACAGCACAGTGCTGGCATGAGCTATCGCGTGGCGGGCGCTGAGAACCGGGTTTGAGCCGATCGCCCGGAACCAAAGGACAAAAAAAAATAGTCCACGGATTTAAGCAATCCCTGGGCGAAGAAATGAATATGAAATACACTCAAATTCAGATTTCGTTTTATTTCTAGTTCACATGAAACGATTACGACTGTTTTTTTCTTCATTTTCTGGTTAATACCCTGATATAAGACTCAACACAGTGAAAATCACTGGCGGAGTGATACAGGTTAACCCAGGGTCATGCCATTATAGTGCACGTACACATTTGCATAAATTTCGTGAGTGGCAGCATAGTCTGGTCGACACCGCTACGCGGTGGCGATCCAGACAAAAATTACGAAGATACGATTTTTCTGAGCATTCGGGCGTTTAAGATTTCTCAGATCATGATAGACGGACTTTTCAACACCTCATATTTAACGGTCTGTTTCACACCTCGTCGAAAATGGGCCACTGCTGCCAATTACGAATGTCATTCTTTCGAGTTTACCGCTTGGTAACCAATGCTAACTTTTAAGTCGGCTCGGAATCAATTGAGTACGTATTGCTCACATAATGAATTGGATATTCGGGGAGACCTTTCGTTATACTGGCGTTATCTCTATCCCTGCCCGGGGCGTTGACGAAAATGTAATCTTTCGCCCGTCGGTCTCTCGTGACCTTCATCAAATCCCTTCACCTACTCAATCCAAATCCCACACAACTGATATCTATGCAAATCTTTGGCATTTGATACTATGTAGCTGAGAAGATCCAGCCATCCAAAAACCATCTATAAGAGAAGTCATTTGTTTCTGTAACATCGCAAATATATTTATGTGGAAATGTACAAAGAATCTCCCAATTATACCCTTCTCCATAGAAGGATTCCCCAAGGACGCGTCCAATTCAAACACATCATCTACCACAGATCTGGGATCCTAAAGTTTGTAAGACTTTGAAGGGCTCAATGACTCCATGATGTGACAAGACTAAAAATTGTATTGAGTTTGATTGACCATTTTCTCGTGAGCCCAAAGCTTCACTTGATCAAGAAAAATGTCACTGCAATCACAGCATCGATTCACCTGTTCCTCTTGGGCATTGGCGTAATATTATCGTTTTTTTTATATTCAAACGTCCGTCGTGATTCATGGCATTTATTTGCAAGTGCACATGACCAAACAAAGATTTCAGCCCATGCTTTGCCTCAAATGATATAGTTATTGTATTAAGCCAATGGGTAAATTTCAATGCATATTTTTCACCTATTTGAATAGCATTGATGATTAATGATGTATTGATGAATTCCACATATAAATTCGAACATTTTGTCTGGACAATTATTCTGCCTAAATCTAATTACAAGATCTATATTACTCAAGATATAATTGTATGGGTAATCACAACTTCTTTACTGCATTGGAGAATCCAGTGCAGCTACAATTAAGCCCAAGTCTAAACATAATCTGTGTAGTCTCTCTTGAGGATGAATGATATCGTTCATCTTTACCTCAGCCTCGTGAAACTGATCTTGACCATGTTAGCAACATGCCATCTGGACCTGCGGATGGCTAGATGTACGGCACCAAAGTCAAGTAAATGACCATAACTTTTTGAGAAAGTGTCTCATTCTAAATGAGTCAAATTCCTTGCCTGTATGAGTATCGAATTCTACGTCTCATAAGGATACACACTCAAATATGTTTCGCTGCCCATGCATGTGCCTTATAACCCATATAATCAGGGCCAGTACATTGTGATATGATCAAGATGACAAGCAGACTACTCCGCGGCGATGTGATCGGGAAAACTTTTGAATGACATTTAGAAATACTGATGTAAAAGAACATTCTGATGTGTAGGCGTGTTATTCTGCAGGAAACAGGGAAAAAACAGAATTGTATCATCCTTTGAGACTAACTTGATTTATAGGACACGAGCTTTGTCGATCCGACGCAAGACTGTGGATTTCCAACTAATTTATTCTTCACGACTTTCGCTACATGTGTCTTTAGCTTCATCATGTGTACAGTCGTGACGGGTATATTTCCACCACTATTTTGCTTTTCGCCACTGTGAAAGATTAGTTGCGATAAGAGGGATTTCTGTACTATGGCCTCGAGTTGCATTAGGAAGCTACATTGTTGTGTCTGTACCAAAACATGAACTTTAGAATACTCTATAGTAAACATGAAGCTGCATATGCACAGAAGCAATTAGTCCAAAATTATCCCTAATGCACATGTTAATGAGATGCAGCGATGAATTCTCACAACTGTTATTCAGACTATCATAAAATATCTCATGATCCAAATTCGTTTTGATATTTATACTTTGCAATAGATTGAACTTTCATCTGTATTAATTTTGTCTTTTTTGAAATTATGAAAGAAAATAACATGTGCATTATGGACAGTTTCGAAAAAAATTTGCTTGTACATATAAGCAGCTACACTTTTACTATAAAATACTCAATCGTTGGTGTTTTGGTAAAGAAATAAAGATCTATAAGCTTCCTGATGCAGGCCGCCATAGTACGGAATGCCATCATATCGCAGCTAGTCCTTAAGCATAGAAGAGATGAATACTCGACACTCTGTTGTCAGGAAATCTAAGCAAATTCTGACAAATACTAAACTGGTTGGAGAAGCTATGGGCATAATTAGCAAATCATCGTTTTGAAAAAGCAGGAACATGGATAGAATCGTGTGTAAGCATAGATTCAATACAGGATCAAACTATTTGCATGTTAGTGTCAATCTCAAAAATAGTGTCATGAATATGTCAGACGAGGCTCTCTGTATTTGAACTATCACATCATATCGTTAAAACGCGAGGAATTGCTTTTGCTGTCGTTCAAATACAGCATTATCGGACATTCAACATGATAGCTTCGCGAACTCTCAGCTTCTGGTATTATGGATCAAACAAGATAGTGTTGAAACGATATGCGATAGTAAAATAATGCGTCTCGTCGTCCAAATGCCCTCACCACAAGGCAAGGCGAAATAATATGTCAAAAAACATTAAAAACAGCCTCTCTTAATATGCAGTAAATCGGCGAAGTATACATTTTGAGAAAACTATATTCCCTAATACTTGCCGCCACATAATGTTTCACACCCCAGATAGCTTGGCTTTCCCGCTCAAAGATAAAACCTTGTATTCTCCACCATTTTTCGAGATACGACGTCAATTCGTTTGTGTATGGAATGAAGAAACGAAGAGTATATATTTACATTGCATAGCAAAGGAAAAATAACAGAAAAGCATTTTTCTGATATTTCTTGGTTTCGATCCCATGCTCATTTTGTAAAAAAAAAAAATCGGGTTTGCGTTTCAAGTACCAATACTTCACCCAATAGACCACTCTCAAGTTTGAAGTGACTCTACGACAAGAGAGACGATTAACAAGTTTGACATACCCGTTTCTGGATAGCAACATTCCAGATGGACCTGCGTATGGCCTATATATATCTCGCCTGGTAGAATTTGCTAGATCATGCGCAGACTGTGGCGGTTTCAGTCAACATCACACAATATTAGCTATTCCATCAAACGCATCCATTCAAATTTTCTCTGACGAGAAACTGCGATCATCTGATCATAGCGTGCAAGATCTTCTCTCACCTACGTGTCATAACTTGAGTCTAATTCCGCTTTACCCGGGACTAGCTAGGAGGCGTTTGAATATCACGCGCTTTATATAGTGATCTTTAATATCTTTAAAATCTCTACTATATAGTCCACATTATGTTAAGCTTGGGATGATATTTTTTGACATTTACCAGATCTATACCACCCGGCCAACGGGCATCCCACAGAACAGGCGATAGCAAACCGGTAGATTTGAAACCGATCATACAGTACCTCTCTGATAAACATAGCTGAATATATGAGATTTTTATGGGATTTTTTTTATTTTTTTTTGTCTTTCAGAATGTGATCGTATAGCAGTACTTTCGTTATTTTGGGATTAAACTATCTTAGTAGAGAATAGATTCTAGTGATAAAAAAGGACTGACTCTCATGCCGAATTGTCCTGAAACATGATGCTGATAAGCTGACGTAGCACAAATATAGATATTGAGATTGTGCGCTCAATTTAAGCAAATTCGAAGAAGGAAGCGGAAACAATTTCCCAGTTCCTTATTCGAATAAGAAACTGAGAACTGGGAAATACTTTAATTTCCCGGTTCCTTATTCGCGAATAAGTCAAACTAGGAATTGACTTCAGTCGGGTACTTTTGTTGAGGATTTACCGCCACCTTTTTAAACCGCGAAGGCTTTTCTTAAACAGTACATCAAACGGATATTCAACAATATCCCTCTTCAGCCCGGCGAAATGGGAATTTAAACCGTCATTTAATTTAACATGTAGTGTGCTGCATGAAAAGTGATAGCCATTCAAAGCTGAAAAAAGAAACTGGAATCCAAGATCAGTGTTCTGGAATATCTTTACTTCCACAAATCCGATGTATCAGATTTTGAACCTGGTTACTGTTTACTATACCGCACATTTGGAATGATGAATAGGATATTAAAGTCAGACTGGTTACCATATGGCAACCGCGTGCAGCGCTGTAATTATCTAATTCGTGAGCTGGCGAGATTTCAAACATGACTAGACATGTCATAGGAGGACTATTCAAAAGAAAATGTCTTATGAGGACTATTGCCAGTGTCGAGTTTGATTGATATTCCCCCTGTAGCTAAACAAAACTGTTCAAACATAGTTGCTCTGTTTAGTGCTTTAGTATTTATTCACAAAACGATGGTAGCTGGGCGTGTATAATATTGATTGAAGAGTGGCAAAAGCACATCGCCAAAGATATTGAGAAACTATTCGTCTCAATATCTGAAATTCCATTATGACATCATTAAACTCCATTTGATAAAGGACAACATTTTCGCCTGCCAGCAACCGTTTCAACAGTGATATATTTTGCCGGAAATACGAATAAATGGGAATAAATCTCGAATCCCCAACGTCGTGATAGGATTGAAATATAGTTGAAAGCGACGTTAAATCATATTCACTCACTCACTAAATCTCGAATCCACTAGTATCATTTCAGATAGTACTTCTTCAATATGTAAAATAAATCGGCGAGTAAAGAATTACGGGAACAACGATACAGCTTTGAGTCTCTAGGCAATGAGAATCGATGCCAAATCCTTTGAACGAGCATCACAAATGCTAACTGACTCTGCGAGTGTCGTGAAACTCTCAAAGTGATACTGCGATTTCTCTTGAACGGATGTGAGATATTCTTCATGACTTAATCCAGAAATTATGTCTTAAATTTCAGGCTTAAATCCCTGAAAAAGAATTGTAGTTATGAAGCCTGAACTTCCAAGAGGACTTCCAGAATCATTTTGAGAGCGTAGTGTGGCCCGCGAGTATATATATTCTGACGATTCCGGATCCATGATAGCAAGACCCATTTCGTGTTCAGCAATGTGATTGGATTCCAAAATTTATCAATGATTCGAATGGCCGAATGAACTCTGTTCATTTGCAGCAGGGATCCATTTTTACAATATTTTCGCAAAAATAGTACCATGAAGCTGACAAAGTCAAGATGACCCAGACATCTAGATGAAGCGTGCATTCTGACCGTCATTTTTTGCATGAATTGCCATTCAAAATATGACAGACTCGATACTTAACTGTCTCGCTTTCAAAATACTGAAACTTGTTTCCCGGATAGCTCCTCCAACACAATTCGTTTTAAGCTGTGGGTTTGGAGGTAATACCGTTGTATGCCTTCAAGTGTCAAATCCTAATGTAGCTGAGCATACTATCTGTCAGCGATTTAATGGATATATGAGCGAGGCAGCCCAGTAACAAGTGGGGATCCTCATTTATTTGGTCTTATTGTGCGTCAGTCAACAGCAGCGCACGAGATAATTTGCTCTCACCCAACCAGGATAAGAATTTTTTGTGATCAGTGAAGATGATTCTATTATGAAGAGAGATCAATATATCCACTAGCCTATTAACCTTGGTATTGGATACTTATCAAACTGAGCAAGCAATTGTTCAATTTCAGCCCGCATACAGTGTAACAACATCTGTTCAATTAGAGGTCACACTTTCTCTTTGGGTGAATGGTTCAGCGACCCGAACTAATTTAGGGTTACCATTCCCCATATAGTACATCATCTGTTATAGATTTCTATAACCTCTATCACAAACCTTCTGCTAATATTCTCGGTAAGATTATTAAGGGTGTATAACGGTGTTGGAAGATATTATCTTGAATAGAATAATTGAATATTCTTATTCCTAAGAAGTAAATGGGTCATTGTTGACCAATTCGATGCAGAACAAATTCGCCCGTGACGTGTGATCCGTACTTTTCCTTGCTTTCGCTGGATTCAATCTCTCCTATGTTTGAAAAGATGTTGATTCGGGGAAATTCGAGCAAATCGAGCAAAGAATGAGTATATGTTAACTCTACCAGGCCTTAGGGGGGGGAGGGGGGAGGGGGACATTATGGCCCCCTGCCATTTCTGCGCTATAGCTCAACAGAACATCGAGAGCTGACAATCGGTGACTTTGTACTTTAAATAATTCTGGGGTCATTTTGACTGCTTCTCGGCGAGGAAAAGTTGGCAAAAACTGTTTTATTTCACAGCAGATCAATATTTACTAATTTATCATGCAGTTTTCGCGGAGAAATTACATAATTGAACAATCTGACGGACAAATCGACCAAAAATGCTTTTTTTTAAATGAGGTCACTGTGACGGCATCAAAGTGGCCATCTTGGATTTTATTACATTTTCTGGTAGAGCTTGGTAAGTTTCAGCCTCTTAGCTCAGGGGGTAAAAAAAATAATGAGGGGTGCCTGGACATGTCCCAAAAAGCCCAAGCCAGATAGGGCCCAGAAATAAAACAATTTAGTTATTTGAACAAAGGAATAATGTGATCATAACTTCATTAGAAACTAATGATGTCTTCTGTTATGATGTTGAATCAAATCGAATTTAGCAATTGAGAGAAGAGACGTATAGCCTATATGTAATCATTTCTTGAATATTGAACTGCAGTGTGGTTGATATTGTGAGATTTGTAATTGTCGCTCTAATATGTGAGTAAATCCTTCGCTTTCTGTGAGAATATTTTCTTGGAGCTGTTTCGTCTTTGAATAGACCCATCGAGTGATGGAGGGGAGAATTATAATACATAGGGAAGCTTACCGGGAATCAAGTTTGTTAGCTTGAAAGCCAGATATAGATAAGTATGAAGTCAGTCATATTTCAAATGGCAAAAAAAACAAAACGACGGAACGATTGCTTCGTGTATATATGACTGGGTTGTTCGGTTTTCAAAGGTTCTTGGACATAAGGTATAACAATGTTATATTCGAGAACCGAATAGATCACTGCTGCTGAAGAACTCAAATCAGTCGTAACCTTTGGAAACCTTCTTGAATCAAATGATTATATTGCTAAATAAGGAATGGATTTTGCTATCATGGATTCAGAACTGTCAAAAATGTATTGGAGCTAATGACAAGGCTGAATCTCGCGGACGGATTTGAAATTGTCAAATCAGAGCTGTATTGTGTTTATTGTGTGAAAATCCCCAAAGCGGATGTCATGGTTGCTGGGATTGAACAATTCTCCATTATGCAAATGGGGTTAAATGAAGTTGAAGTTGGAATATTAGATAATGATGATCCTCAATATTTCAGTCTGTGTTGAAAGGATGAAAACTAGAATGGTTACTGAATACATGAAGTTCTTTCTGCTGCTAAAGAATTATCGCTCATTAAACTCTGCCACTTGAATCTTTATAGGAATAAATTGGTGCGCCTTTCCTACACAGTAAATTAGATCTTTGCGGCGCAATAGTCTTATCACCAGCATCTGTATATATGTCACGTTGGCGAAGGTACATCATTATATGCCCCTCGGACTCGTGACCCATATCGCAATCAGCAATGTGATCGTTGATTCGGGGTGGATTCCAAAATTGACCAGTCATTCGAATGGTTGAGTGAATGCTCTTCATCTGCAACAGGGATCTATTTTGTTTTCGACAATATTTTGGCAAGAATAGCTGAAAAAACTCAAGACGATCCAGACATCTGGATGAAGCGCGCATTCTGGCCGCCACTGTTTGCTTTATAAATTGTCATTCAAAATATGACAGAATTGATAGCTGTCTAGCTTTCAAAAATACTGAACTTGTTCCCGGATAGCTTCTCCAACACAAGTTTTGAGTTGTGGATTTGGAGGTAATACTGCTGTGTGCCTTCAATTGTTCTTTCCCAGTGTAGCTCAGCATACTATGTCAGCGATTTAATGGATATATGAGCGAGGCAGCCCAGTAACGAGTGAGGATTCTCATTTAGTTGGTCTTATTGTGCGTCAGTCAACAGCAGCGCACGAGATAATTTGCTCTCATCCAACCAGGATAAGAATTTTTTGTGATCAGTGAAGATGATTCTATTATGAAGAGAGATCAATATATCCACTAGCCTATTAACCTTGGTATTGGATACTTATCAAACTGAGCAAGCAATTGTTCAATTTCAGCCTGCATACAGTGTAACCACATCTGTTCAATTAGAGGTCACACTTTCTCTTTGGGTGAATGGTTCAGCGACCCGACCTAATTTAGGGTTACCATTTCCCATATAGTACACCATCTGTTATAGATTTCTATAACCTCTATCACAAACCTTCTGCTAATATTCTCGGTAAGATTATTAAGGGTGTATAACGGTGTTGGAAGATATTATCTTGAATAGAATAATTGAATATTCTTATTCCTAAGAAGTAAAGGGGTCATTGTTGACCAATTCGATGCAGAACAATTTCGCCCGTGTGATCCATACTTTTCCTTGCTTTCGTTGGATTCAATCTCTCCTATGTTTGAAAATGTGATGATTCGGGAAATTCGAGCAAATCGAGCAAAGAATGAGCATATGTTAACTCTACCAGGCCTTGGGGCGGGGGTGGTGGGCTACCAACATTTCTGCGCTAGCCCAACAGAACATTGAGAGCTGACAATCGGTGACTTTGTACTTTATAATACTGGGGTCATTTTGAGCCTATTTGCATAACCCCCGAGCAGAGGATCATGGGTAAATTCAAGACGGCGGACACGTGGGGTACCAGAAAGGTGGTGTTTTCATCATTTTCTTCCAAATTTCTGCTTCTCAAAGTTGGCAAAAACTATTTCATTTCACAGCAGATCAATATTTACTAATTTATCATGCAGTTTTTGCGAAGACATTACATAAAAAATCATTCTGACCGACAAATCGACCAAAAATGCCTTTTCAAAAATGAGGTCACTGTGAAGTCGTCAAAGCGGCCATCTTGGATTTTATTACATCTTCTGGTAGAGCTTGATCCAAGGGTATAATGTGGTAAGTTTCAGCCTCCTAGCTCAAGAAGTAAGAAAAATAATTAGGGGGTGCCTGGGCAGGTCCCAAAGGCCCAGGCCAGATAGGGTTAAGGAATAATACAGTTTACTTATTTGAGCAAAGGAATAATGTGATCTTCTCAACATCATTGTACACTAATTATGTCTTCTGTTATGATGTTGATTCAAATCGATCAGCGTTAAGCACGCTTTAGCAATTAAGAGAAGAGACGTATACCCTAAATTTAATCCATTCTTGAATATTAAACGGCGGTGCGGTTGATATTGTCAGAATTGTAATTGTCGCTCTCTTTCTAATATGTGAGTAAATCCTTCGCCTTCCTTAACTTTATTATTTTGAAAGCCAGATATAGATAAGTATGAAGTCATTCATATTTCGATGATTACAGTGTTAAATAAGGAATGGAACTTGCTATCATGGAGTCGGAATCTCGCAGACATTGTCATGTTTCTTAAAGGGAACTGACATCGATCCTCATTGGTTGTTGGGGGATTTTGACAGAGAGCCTCATTGGTTGTTGGGGGATTTTGACATCGATCCTCACTGGTTGGTGGGGGATTTTGACAGAGATCCTCATTAGTCGGTGGGGAGTTTTGGCAGAGATCCTCATTGGTTGTTGGGGGATTTTGACAGAGATCCTCATTAGTCGGTGGGGAATTATGACAGAGATCCTCATTGGTTGGTGTGGAATTTTGACAGAGATCCTCATTAGTCGATGGGGAATTATGACAGAGATCCTCATTGGTTGGTGGGGGATTTTGACAGAGATCCTCATTGGTTGGTGGGGGATTTTGACAGAGATCCTCATTGGTTGGTGGGGGATTTTGACAGAGATCCTCATTTGTTGGTGGGGGATTTTGAAAGAGATCCCCATTGGTTGGTGGGGGATTTTGACAGAGATCCTCATTAATCGGTGGGGAATTTTGACAGAGATCCTCATTGGTTGGTGTGGGATTTTGACAGAGATCCTCATTGGTTGGTTGGGGATTTTGACAGAGATCCTCATTGGTTGGTGGGGGATTTTGACAGAGATCCTCATTGGTTGGTGGGGGATTTTGACAGAGATCCTCATTTGTTGGTGGGGGATTTTGACAGAGATCCTCATTGGTTGGTGGGGGATTTTGACAGAGATCCTCATTAGTCGGTGGGGAATTTTGACAGAGATCCTGATTGGTTGGTGGGGATTTTGACAGAGATGCTCATTGGTTGGTGGGGGATTTTGACAGAGATCCTCATTTGTTGGTGGGGGATTTTGACCGAGATCCTCATTGGTTTGTGGGGGATTTTGACAGAGATCCTCATTCGTTGGTGGGGGATTTTGACAGAGATCCTCATTGGTTGGCGGATCAGAGCTGTAATATTGTGTTTATTGTGTGAAAATCCCCAAAGCGGATGTCATGGTTGCTGGGATTGAACAATTCTCCTTTATGCAAATGTGGATAAATGAAGTTGAAATCAGAATTTTTGATGTTCCTCAATATCTCAGTCTGTATTGAAATAATGAAAACTGGAACGGTTACCGTACGCACGATTATCGCTTATTTCACTCTGTCGCTTGAATCTTTACTAGGAATAAATTGGTACGTCTTCCTTACAGAGTAAATTAGATCTTTGCGGCGCAGCAGTCTTATCATCAGCACCTGTATATTTGTCACGTTGGCGAAGGTACATAATATGCCCCTCGGACTTTTGTAAGCCCACGTATCCCTTCGCCGAGTAAGCCCAAATCATGTTGATCCCCATGACCTTGGCCTTCTACACTTCATGGACGCGACGATCTAATTCCAAACGATTTCTCATTATAAGTCGTGAATAGCGTTTTGAGATTGTAAGGTTGCAATCCTATATGTATTTGTGATCAGACTAAACTGTGTTTGATTCTGATTGTTGTGATTGTCATTTATTCCCCAAAAATGTCGCTGCAATTACAGTACTAACTCACAAATTTCTATATAGTAACGGTAGTTTGGGATGAAGTTCGATATTCGTGATCGATCCTACTTTTTCTGGGCACAAAACTGTCAGTACTTGTGATTGTTCATGCAAAATGTTGGGGAAACTCAGTTCTTCCAGAATGTAGATTGACCTCCCATCTTTAGAGAATGGCTGATACGTCGCGATCCAAACCTGTATATTTCATTACGACAAGCTCAACATAACAGTGTTTTCGTTATTTTGGGATTACTCTATCGTAGTAGAGCACATATTCTAGTCCTGAGAGTTCCATGTGGGATACTAATCAGTGACCACCAGAGTTAGGCACCCAATCGCCAGCACTATATGTCGACGATCTACACCAGACCGGTAGCCTTGAAAGCGAACATACAGAACCTCTCTGATGACCGTAGTTAACATAATGCGTAGTTACAGAACACAGCACCATTATGAACATTATATAATACACGTAACCGTTTCTCGGTCCCGGTCGCACTGATGTTAACTTAGAGGACGCCGAGGTAGAGGAATTTGTCGCTCTTAGGGTCTCGTTGACCCGCTCCCGTGCAGCTGAATTTCTTGACTTTATCTGCTGGGTGACAAAAGTAAGTGTTCGGGCAGAGGGACATCGCTCCTATCTACTCGAGTCTGAAGAGATCTGCGGTACGTTCATCAAAGGTGTAGAGGTCCATCAAGGCAACCATCGATCACGTTCGGCTTCGTCGCGTTCTCGCAGTTCAGGTTTAGCGAGGCTCTCCCAGTTGGCGAGGTCGACAGTCATGCACGTAGAATCGGCCTCTATTTCGAGGATTTCCCATTTTTATGCACAGGAAATCATAGAAAAATTCCACCATACGTAATATGGCATTTTGTTACACCATGCATCCGATCTGGAGGGGTAAGTTTTAGTGGATGATCTATTCAGCGAACCTGACATTATAGGAGGTGTCGTCAATGAGACATATCTGGCGGATCAGGAGCGAATTGATGCTCCGGCGGGCAATATCTCAGCAAGGCATGGGGGCTATTATGGCCCCTCCTACCAAACTTTCTGAGCTATCTCCGGAACGACAAAAAATTTAGAGCTGACACTCGACAAATATATGTAGGTTTATTGTTTTTGTGGGAGATTTGGGTCGTACGGCGTCGGGCATTACAGATTGGTTTCTCTGGATATTCTTGCATTTGCCGGGTTGCCCCTTGTTGGCGCGTTTGCTCCATCGGACGTCCGCGGTGCTCATCCATTGACATCGAATGAGTTGTTTGTGTTGATCTGTCGTGTGCATGTCAGTGTCCTCTTGCTCGCCGTGGGGAAATGTGGGGAAATGTGAGGGAACAGGTACATATCAGCGTGAGTCCGGGGTTGCTGACACTGTACTTGAACATATCCACCCCCACGCCGTGTTAGAGCTGGGATATCTGCTCAGCCGCTTTAAGGATAGGCACCACGTCCAAGTTGTTATATCAAAACAGAAAATCCCGATAATCCCACATGCCTTCACTGTCCAACACTTGCTGGAGTTCAGTATAGGTGGTCTCGGACAGCGCTTCCTCTTTCATATCATTGTAGAATGCAGCTCAGAGTGGCAGGTTGGTGTCTGGCAGGCGGTAGCGGTCGTATTATTTCACCCACTGGTCGTAACTTTAGTTGGGAGCCAGGTCATTTTGAACATCTAGAAATCGTAGAATGGTAGTGGAGAGGGCCAAATGGGCACTGCGCCATCTATTTACATCTGATATCACATGACCGTACTTGACATTTGGCAGTTACTTCCAACCCCTAAAATAGATTAATAATAAATAATTTAAGTTTTATATAAAAATTTGGTTTACACAATCAATCTGACGCATTTGGAAGTTACGTCTCATGGATAGCGTGATGATGCCCCCACACGTGGACAACAAAATCCAAAAACAATGTTACTTCTGGGTTGAAGACAAGCATCGAAGTTCGACCTCTAAACAGGTTAGGGGAAACCACCTCTCTAAAATGGAGGTAAAAAAGGTCGTTTCTGCTTGATAACTTTTGACTTATTCATCATAACGCTACAAAATCTTCAGGCGACTTACTTTAAATATTGTTACATGCCGGAACAGTGGTTTTCCAATGAAAGTGTGCATAGTCTAATTGTTAACAGAGAACAAAACATATCGTCTATTCTTATGTAAATTAGATAGACAATTTGTTTTTTCAATACCATCCGATGCGTATAAATATATCCATGGTCGCCTATGGCGGATGTTTCTATCTTCGATATATTATTGAATTTATTGGACAAAAACGACCTTTTCTACCTCCATTTTAGAGAGGTGGTTTTCCCTAACCTGCTAAAATACATTATACTGAGGAACGGTCGACAACATTCGTTTGGACAGCTGTGGAATTCTACAGAGTCATCGTGAGTTTTCTCGAAGTTAGATTCATACATACCGAAGTTAGCATTTGCAAGGAGACGAAACGTGCACTGAAATTGTCCATCATCTCTTGGAGGCCTCCGTCGCTGAAAGGAGCACTGTAATTATTATGAGATGTGAGCATATTTAGCATGTTTCCAACGAAAATATCATCTAGTCGAAGAAAGGAACAATATTTTCTTTCTAAAACAGATAATCACGATAAAGGCCTTTTTTAAAGTACAATTTTTGTATCAATTAAATTTTTTTATGAATTAGTTTTGACAAAACACATCAATTGGTGAATATCGCATTACTGATTGTCTGCATGTGATAACTGAGCGTGGCCTATCAAGACACAAATTCCAACATGATTTCTACTTCAAACGACGACGGCGACATCGCTCATGATTTATTTCCCACACCGAGATTCACTATGTCAACACCAACGCCAAGTTGTCAGTGTCATCAAGTGCCTCTTTGCGACTTCAATGCTGACCGATCTTAGCTGCGGCTATGACTATATGCAGGCGCTTTCGAAAACCGATCCATTCAAAGCCCATTCGTTCTCATTCACCAAACGCTATATAGACGATGTTCTCGCCGTGGATAATCGCTATATAAATGACGCAGTGAAGGATATATATCCACCTTCACTGGATTTGAAGGAAACTACACATCATATTTCACAGGCACATCATATTTAGATCTATATCTCTATAAAAATGAAGCGGGCATTCTCTCTCGTCGACTTTATGACAAAAGAGATGATTACAATTTCGACATAGTAAACATCCCTTTCTGGACAGTAATATTCCAGTGGGACCTGCATATGGCGTATACATATCTCGCCTAGTAGCATTTGCTAGATCCTGTGATAAATGTGACGATTTTAATCAACGTCACAAACCGTTGTTTCAGAAACTCATAAAACAGGGCTATTCCACCAAGCGCCTCCACTTAAGGTTTTTCAAATTTGGCGATACATATCGCATGCTGATAGCAAAATACGAACGTGGCGTGCAAGATCTATGACGCTACGTTTCGTAACTTGTGTCTAATTCCGCTTAACCCGGGGCTAGATGCCGTATGAACCCATGTACCTCAAGATCCTCGTGGTGCTCATATGAACAGTCTCAATGAAAGCATGACTGAGATACATCATTCTCTAGATGACGACTTTACAACGATTATTATGGATTAAGAATACTGATCAGCGATACGGATTTAATATTTTTGGAACATCATGATGTCTTGTCGGCATCATTGAAAACTGTTGACCGCTTCTCTCTTGTAGGAAACTAGCCTATGTTTATGTACACTATGATTGTCTTTTTGAATTTGGTGTCAATACTGTTATATGGAATATGGAATAGGTCTTTAGATTATAGACGCGGATATTCTTTAATGGACGACGGCTGAATTATGAATGACAGATTAGACGCTTGTAATTGCACTGAATTTCGTATTACAAATTGGACAGATGATCTCTTATTCTGATTGTGATGGGTCACTCTTATGATTGTAGCGGATAGCTTAACCTAGCTTAACACCATATATGTTGATTTGCTGGTATCCTTGTTGGCCGGTAGTCGTTAAAAAATATTATAGGACGCCGCTGGCACATCAATGGTTCTAGTAAGTTGTTCTGTAGGCGCCGTTGCTATTTGTAGCTGTTGAATATTGGTGGGATTACATGAGTTAGTGAATGAATATGATTGCATTTGTAAATTCTATAGCTCACATAATATATCCGTAATCTATCAGCGATATACATACACTGAATCAGACTCGATGCCAAAAAAGCAATTCCGGGTGCTCAGTGACAATCAATTTTGCTATGGAGCAATAAATACAGGCAAACATCTGATATCAAATTAGTTTATAGTACCCCCAACCGTTATAACCTAACTTCGTTGAACGACAGAAACAATCGATATAAACTTACATGAGGGGAATTTATTCAGCTGGTATATCTCTGCCTTTCTTCGGACATTTGTCATTGTTACAGGTAGTGTCTTGTTTTGAACCTTGTATCCCACGGAGGTGACGAACGATGTTCTCATACTCACTTCCGTACACGTTCAAGTGCGAATATTCCTCACCTTGTACCACGTCCAGCCCACACATGGTGTGCATCCACCGGACTCTCGTCAGTAATCAATTGTCGGAGTCACACAGGATTTTGATCTTGCAAAACAGTTTGGTTAGTTCGCTTCTCTCCTCCTTAATGGCGCGATAGATATCAGGTCTTTGGCAGAATATTCTGTAGAAAACGAACAATAGATTGTCGATTGGACAAGTGTTGACAAGAAAAACGTTCTAGCCTTCGAATTGTGTCTGCCCACCCCATCTAGGACACTTATACTCGATTTGTCCTGTGACTGCCTTGTGTGTTTCGTCTTTTCCTTAGTGGTGACGGAAAATGTGATGGAGGAGAGAAGTACTTTCCAGATTTTTTTTTGTTTTTTTTGTCTGTTCTCTTTTTTCATTTTTCTTCTAGTCCACTCTTTCTTTTTCTATTCTTCGTTTTCTTATAATCTGGAATGTATGTGTCAACCTCTCTAATTCCTCCACGGACACGAACAATTTCTTTCCTGATGAACTCGCCAGGTCTGCATCGGTGCCCTTTCTTTGAGATGATGTCCTTCTTTGTCTTTTGGAACCAGTTCTCGTCCAGGCTGTTGGTAGCACGTGTCTGAACCTTTTCGTCTTGTTTATGTTTATGTTAATTTCACATCAATCTCAACAGATCCATAGGACACAGTAGCAGAGACGATAATACAACATTAAATTTCATAAAAATTAATAAGATTAACAATAACTAAATGGCATATTAAATCAAATTTACATGGGCATAAAATACATAAAAGGTTACACTATCACCTCCCATAATTACGAAAGAAACCAATATAAGATAATATAAACAAAGCGTGTCTTAAAAGATATATCAGAAAAGTATAGATTTGCACCGTAATTTAAAAGAATTTAGCGAAGTAAAAATATCTAAGTCCGATGTCGACTAAAGCTGGTTAAAAGCATTCTGAGCCCGGATTAAAATACTGTGTTGTCGTATAGAGACACGAGATGACGGCGGATAAAAGGTACATTTCTGACGAGTATTACTCCTCGGGACTCTGTATGTTACCCTGCTGGTGAGATATTTACAACTGAAATGACTGTTGACACATTTGTGTAAAAATGTCAAGTCGTAATACATACGTCTATTTTCTAATGAGGGAAGTCTAGAACCAAATTTTGCAAGCATATTCTATTCTGCTCCTCACCAGAGAAATGTACAAAGATTTTATGGTAGCTACATTGTTAAAGGATTGACAGTTCCTTCTCAGAAATCCGTACATTTTACGTGCCTTGCTTATCACGGATTCAATGTGGGATTTAAAATTAAAGTTGTCTGACAGAATAATTCCCAGATCCTTAACTTCTTTAACATTTTGTAAAGGAATATTATCTATTGTATACGTGAAATCTGTCTAAATTCTCTTCAACGTAAAATTGACATTTTAAAATATCCAATCTGATCTTCCACAATCTACACCACTCGAGTACATGGCTCAAATCAGTTTGTAATAAATGACAATCTTCGAGTGAGTCGATAACCTTAAAAAACTTGGCATCATCAGCAAATAAAAGACAGTCACTGTAATTTAAAACTTTGGGAAGATCATTAATAAAAACTAAGAACAAATTTGGACCTATAATTGAACCCTGTGGAACTCCGGAAGAGACAGAGCTCCAAGGAGATGTCACTCACTTTACGTCTGGCACATTTTGAAGCGTTTGGTGGTACCTTCTGAGATCCCCAGCATGAGACCACTTCATAATTGGAAAAGATTCATGAATGATTTGAGAAAGATTTCAATGACTGCCTGGTGATAATATTCATGGGAAACCTCTGCCCTACTTGACTGTTCGTTTACAGACCTTGGTCTCATTCCACTCCTGCACGACGACGGCAAAGAATTTACTTGATTCTTTGATGGAGCGTCGCTTTTTAAACTTCTTCGTTCCAACATCTTCATCTTCGTCTTCATCTTCAGATGAAGAAGATTCCAGCTTTTCATGCGTCTATATCGCAGAACTCACTAACCTTCTGCTCCGTTATCATGGCTGTGAGCGTTTTCAAGCTGGCCTCTGTGTTGACATCTTTTTCGCGACTGCCCAATACATTACACATGTGCCGAAACACAATCCTTCCTTCCTCCAGTGATACACAGTTTACAATCCAAAAGTGTAGAGTACGAATTGTGACAGAAATTTCTTCACCTGCAGTCGCTTCCAACGCCTGGCCACACGATGTATAACATGAGCAGAGCACCAATGGGGATATGTTTGATGCTCTATGTCAGCCCAGGTTGTCTCCTTGTGTACGATTTTTCGATTCCACACGTCTTGGAACTATGACATTTCGCGATTTGATGTCAGATAGGTCATTGATCCATCTGCTGAGAAAGTGTTGGATCTCAGATGCATGTTGGTCATTTGATAGCATTTCTGCAAGAGGTATGGCACTTCTACCGGTTACAGGATTCTGGAACAACAAAGCGTAGTAGTATATCGGTTTCTGCCCAGGAATTCGTCTCACTATTGAACCTGTCGCGTCAAAATAGAGTATCTTTTAAACGTAGGAGAAACAATATAGATCCAACTGCTGTCTTGTATACAAATGTACCTTAAATGGGCGGCAAGAGAAGTATTGAACGTAGCCCGGAATGTTTGTGTCCTCGTCAATCTCCCTGTACACATCTTGGAGGAGTTTAACTTCTTGTAACTCATCTTGTGTCAAGTTACCTTTCAGTTCACTTTCTCATAGTATTTTATGCAATACTGAAAGATCCTTACACTCATCTGTATTGCCAGGACTGACGGACACATCATCCTTTTGTGAGAGCGTGGTGTAGTACCAGTTAGCTGTTCCATCCGTCGGCAGCTCTTTAGCAATATTTGAGCGTTGCCCTTTCCGTGTATGCCTCTTCTTGAGTTCGTCTTTCCCGTGATGAATTTCACCTTTCCTGCATACCTCTATTATCACCTTTTCGTCATGGCGGGGAGGTGTACAAATCAAGAATTCATATCTACAACAGCCTTTGAAAACGCACATACCTACCAATCTACAGAACGGTGCATTGGTCTTCCTGCTTCCTTCTTTCTATTGTGAACAAATTTAATGACAACATTTATTCTACTTTATTTGATATTAAATGAGTCCACTTCCCGGTTAATCCGCCTTGGCTTCTTTTGGGTTTGATGCTCTTCCGCTCTTTGCGTGTCAAGACAATATGGAATTTCTTTTTCTGTCGTGAAATTCGTCTTCCCTCTGTCGTGGTTTTTCGGTGATTGTCCTTTCCTTCTTGGTCGCCAGAATGAATCTCCGTCTTAGCACAGGAGTGGATTTCACCGGATTTGCCATGCGTTCTCCCGTCCGTAAGTCTATTTTCGTCATCAGAATTACACTCAATGTCAATTTTGTCTGTGACAGCGGTGGAATTTCTTTTGCGGGACCGAGTGTCTTTACTCTCGGGTATACACTTTCATCAGTCGAGTCGTTATAGTAACGTCCTCCCTTCTCATTGCAGCTGTCTTCATTTTCAGTTCCTATATAACTTGAATATCCGACAGAATCTGTTCCGCTCAGATGACTATTATTGAGTTCTCTTTCATGTTCTAGATGATCAGCATTGTTCAGTTCACTCTCGTCACTTTCGGTGCCATAATTATGACATCCATGAGAGAGAGAGTCACTGGAATATCTATCAGAATTATTGTTTTCGGGAGATTGTTCGCGTGACAGACGTCTACTCTCTTCGCCTCTTTTCCAAGATGTGTTTTCTTTCTTAATTTCCTGTTGTTTTACATTATCTGTACCCAATCCATCGCTCTCCGACTCGAAACCATCGCTGTCCCCTAGATCAGTGGAATATTTACCTGAATCCGTCTCTTTCGATACTCTTCCACATACGCCGGACGTTTTCTGCGATTTCCCTCATTCCTTTTTATGTCATTGCTGTCTGAACCTGTGTTATCCGAAGATCGCACCGGATCTTTTCTGTGCATCTCTTCTTTCATTCCCTCTCCTTCTTCTTCGTCTTGAACATATCCGGATTTCTAGTCGTTCTTCTCACTTTCACCTTCATCGTTGAATACATCACGGGAATATTCATCCGTATTGGTGTCTAGGGATTCTTCATCCAACTCTTCTCGTATCCTTCACTTCTGATATCTTAGAATGAAGTACTCAAGAGTACTATTGTCTGGAACAGTAATGGATGTGCAATATCGATTCGTTGCTCCAGAATAGTGTACATCTATTTCGATTTTCGGGAGTTTCCGAATTGTCACCGTAAGAGTTATTTGCCCCTGCCCGCTAGTGGGCACTCGAGTCGGGGAAAACAAAATATGTACTCAATAACATGAAAAGAGATAGGGTGCAATAAGCCTTTTCGCGGTTACAAGAATCGGGAGTGATCTAGAGTTCGCTGTGTGAAAGAGTTACCTGTATTTCTTTGTTCAGCATTACAAAGGCATGAAAACAAATACAGTTTGCCATACACTGTTTACCTCTGGACATCGCAGAGAATATTTGAGCTCCTTGATGAAAGCTACCATGAACAATCTTTGTGCTGCTAATTATATGGGCAGGAGGCCCAGGATTTGTTTCCACGTCATTTGCCATTGTTATGAGAGCCGGCAAATAATACCTACATACAAACAATTGCATAATCCATAAACTGGCAAAATAAGAACAGTTATACCTGGAAGCTTCATCCTCACTATAAAACCTGTAGTTTACTGTAACCTTTGAAATTCAATGATGTAAAAAAGCATACACAATCAGAAGCATGAGTGCTGCTAGCTTTACCTGATTGCCTCGTAATCGTATGCAATGGATACCAATTTGTTGTATGTACTGGTCAATAGAAATCCCCATCGTTCTTAGAAATTTAATTTACACGTGCCTTACAAGTTAAATTTAGAACTTTCGAGCGTGTTTTCAGCTCCAAATGTGCTCCACTCGAAAGTGTGCTCAACTCCAAGTGTGCTCAACTCGAAGTGTACGCACAACTCGATCGTACAAACCAGACCTATTAAATTCGGGCCAAATTCACAATCCCGATTTACTGAATTGGCACGGACAATTGACAAATAGGCCAAAATACTTTGAAGCTAAATTAATTGCCAAATTATGCGACTAATATTTTCTCATTATCAGCACTGAAATGTAAATGTTGTTGTTGCTGAGAAAGGAATTCTGACGAAACGTTTTCCTTCAGCTCAAGTTGCAAGCGAATCCGATGATGGGCTGTAAACAACACAAACAATGATTCAGTTCAACGACGTAAATACAGTATGGTCTAGTACTTGCCAATGAATCAAACCAAGTTTTCCCCCCACGTCGACGGTCGTCCACTTTACACGTCTGCTTATCATCACGGGCAATGCCGACACTAAAATCTCGCCAGAAGGAAACCACCCTTGTACCAAAAACATTGTCCACTAATTCACGAGCAGTGTAAACAAAACAAGGTAAAAGATACGACTGGCGATACCGTTAAAATACAGGCCTTCGACTAATTCATCTAAATATACAAACGTTTTTGGTTGGTTTTATCCCTTCGGAGTTAAAAAATGTGAACTTGCGGATTTTCTTTCCTTTGACCGCATCACTCGTTGGCTGGCCTGATCACACTCATAAGCTGGCCAGATGGCTCTGCGCAGTTATTGAGTCAGGGGTCAGCCGGCTATAGTGCGTGTACCAGTGTTGGCAAGCAGCCAAATTTGCTGTACGACAACAGAGTCTGGGAATAGGGCTTCGCCCTGTTCCAGACAATAAAACTACGATTGCCTTTCTCTTCACATGATCAATATTACAATTGCCCTTTGAAGCTGGAAGTCTTCCTGCATGTCCTCTTCTATCAAAATAGGTCCCACCTTTCTCTTCCGAAGAAGAAATTTATATTGCTTCCATTCCTGTCATATCCGCACCGGCACAATTGAGACTCTCGCCACGAAAGAAAATCTCATCCTCTCCACTGTCATTTCACCATGCATTCAAGTCTTTCGCACTCCCGGTAGGCGTACTCACTATTTCATTTCCGTTTGCTCCCATCTGTTGATTTATATTGGTCATGTCATTATTGTGGTTGGAAGAACTCTGGTTTTGCTCGAGGTTACTTCTCGCAATTTTCCACCTCTGTCAGACACTCGACACCGCGCATCCCCCTGCTCATCATCGCAACGCTTCACGTCGGTTTCGCGACTTTTCGCATGTCCTTGTGATTCGTAGTTTCCGGCCGTGGCATCTCTACATTCGGACGGCGTTAAAAAGTCGAATATTTTTTTTATCGCAGTCTTTGTAGATTGCCTTTTTCTTTCTTTCCAATGGCACTGAATTTGCTGTATCTACCGGTTCATCTTCATGTTCAGGTCTTCTCGCTTCCGGGCTGCACAGCATATAATGAGGAAGATGTCGTTGGCGTCTTCTCCATGATTGTTCGAATGACGATTGGTATTCCCTATTAGACGTCGATTCACAAGTATGTTCATCGAGGTCCTGAGTAGTATATAAAACTGATATAGACTCGTATTTTGCCGGGGGAGATAACTCTTGCATCCACCAGGGGGCGCTGTTTCCAGGTTAAAGGTATAGGGGACGCCCCATCGCCTTTTACCTCTGTGGCGCCCCGTGGCGCCACCAGCTCAACGTCACGTGGAGGTCAAAAGTAGTTCCGGGAACCTTTGTATTCCTCCGCGGTCTGGTGGTAATGCCGTCACTTCCGCGGACAGAATGTAGTCCCATGTCAACCAAGTGACTTCCAATGTTAATGTATACGGGGAATGCCTAAAAAGAGTATGGGAATAGACGTTTTGTGCCCGGGGTGGGTCCCTAGTGGACCGAATGGGTCGAGTGAGGTGTCAAAGTGAAGCGCTCATCGAGGGCCATTCAGTCATGGGTGGGTGCATGTAAAATTAGGATTTTTTCCCGAAACTATAAAAAGCGGAACACGGACTTTACCCCTAAAATAGGGGAAAAACCCCTATCAACTGTAGCCAAAAGGGCTAATATCGGTCTCCGGGCTTATCGGGGCCTGTCTATCAAGTCAATGGGGTGGGTGCATGTAAAATTAGGATTTGTCCCCGAAAATATAAAAAGCGGAACACAGACTTTACCCCTAAACTAGGGGGAAACCCCTATCAACTCTAGCCAAAAGGGCTAATATCGGTCCCCGGGCTTATCGGGGCCTGCCTATCAAGTCAATGGGGTGGGTGCATGTAAAATTAGGAGTTATCCCCGAAAATATAAAAAAGCGGAACACGGACTTTACCCCTAAAATAGGGGAAAACCCCTATCAACTCTAGCCCAAAGGGCTAATATCGATCCCCGGGCTTATCGGGGCCTGCCTATCAAGTCAATGGGGTGGGTGCATGTAAAATTAGGATTTTTTTCCGAAACTATAAAAAGCGGAACACGGACTTTACCCCTACAATAGGGGTCTGTATTATATAATATAAGGGAAAATGCCTGTATGGGTATGGGGATGGTCAATTTTTTTTGTGGGTGTTACTATGGGTTGTGGGGTCTCGTTTTTCTCGTCTCACCGAGAAAAATACAAGGGGTCCCGGAGCGAAGCGGTGAAATTTTTCGAAAAGTACCGGGTAGGGCTGTATATAGGCCTATAGGCTGGCCATGGGGGGTATAGGTCCAACCTGGGAAATTCACACACGTTCATTGTGATTATGGGTTGTTTGGTCTTGTTTTTCTCGTCTCGTCATTTAGAACACGATGGGAAGGGTCTCGGAGCGCAACGGTGAAATTTTTGGAAAAGTACCGGGTAGGCCTGTATATAGGCCTATAGGCTGGCTATATGGGGGTATAGGTTCAACCTGGGAAATTCACACATGTTCATTGTGATATGGGTTGGTTGGTCTTGTTTTTCACGTCTCGTCATTTAGAACACGATGGGAAGGGTCTCGGAGCGCAACGGTGAAATTTTTGGAAAGGTACCATATAGCCCATATAGTCCCATACTGCCTATATGGGGGTATAGGTTCAACCTGGGAAATTCACATACGTTCATTGTGATATGGGCTGTTTGGATTTGTTTTTCACGTCTCGTCATTTAGAACACGATGGGAAGGGTCCCGGAGCGCAACGGTGAAATTTTTGGAAAAAGTTCACCGAGGCCTGGGTAGGCCCACAGGCCTATACTGCATGGCTATGGAAGTATAGGTCCATACGGGGTGAACGTTTTGGTGTCTAGGTGAGCCCCTAATGGTCCTATGGTGTCGTATGAAGTCTTATTTTGAAGCTTTCGTGAAGTTTGTAATGTATCGACTCATGGTTCGTCCGTTTTCAATAGTCTGCGCATGCGCAGTCTGGCCGTAGTATAGAAAGCAGTCATTTGTGGGGTATGTGGGTGTGTGTTTGGGGTAGAGATGGACGTTCCGGGTACATCCGAGTATACACGGGAACAGACGGGTAGTTACGGAGGAAGACACGGAGGTGACCGAAGATGTCACGGAGGTGCCCGAAGAGACACGGAGGTGGGCGAAGATGTCAATTTGTATTTGGGGAATCACGGGGAGATCAGGTGATAGTTCAAGGTCATATTGAATGATAGGAATGCGTGTACTGACCTGTTCATCTGTGGTTTACATCCAGATATAGACTGGGGAGAGAACAACAACAACAACAAGGATGACACTTGAGAGAACAACAACAACAAGAAGTTATTTTCATATAGTTTATTTTCCCCAATGTTACATCATACCAACGCTGGGGAGCCGCGTTGGGTATGTTTACAACTCAAAAAGACTCTTGCCCAATCAGAGGCCACCATTTGCATCTGTCATATTCGTTCCTGTCCGTTAGATGTATTCTTGTCCAATCAGAAGTCGCCATTTCAAAAAGTTCCATCTTTGCTCGGTGTGACCTAAGCGTCGTCGGACAGGCCTGGATATTCTTCGGGCAGCATGTCCTGAAACAGTTGTTTGCGCATTCTGATCGCATTTTCCAGGGCCTCGGTGGGTGGTAGCCCCATAGCCTCTTCCAAGTGACGCTTGGTCTTCATGATGGACCTGTGCGTGGGGTCGCCTTTCATTTCAAGCGGTAGTAAGGTATACCGTTCATAGATCGCCATGGCTGTTTTCCTGATGCGAGGGCGCATTTGGGTGTATGCCTGTTGTAAATTATCCTCTCCGGCGTCCTCGATCGCTGCAGCGTAACTATTGATAGCTGCTGTCACAATACGATCCCAGAAGGTAGGTTCTGCCTCACTTTCCACGGATGTAGGCTGACTATCTGAGGTCAAGCTCTCCGTATCACTAGATGGACTCTCAGCAATCTCTGTTTCGGTATCAGTCGATACACTCTCAGCAGTCTCTGTATCAGCATCCGCCTCAACGGACTCCTCAGAGTCTTCAATCCCATGTATAGTTTTCTGGTGTCGCATCATATCATAATGTCTGGTGAACGTGCGTTCGCACTCAGAGCAAGTATAAGTCATGTTGACGGTTGAACGTCGACTGTGCGTGTTTTTGGAAATACGCTCGCTTTTATAGACAGTAACGCCCGTCAACGCTTAGCTTAACGCTTCAACGCCCTGGTGAATTAGCTCAGAAGCTCTTATTTCCATGGAATTGACTCCAATTCACCGAAATAGTGGCGCCCGTCAACGCCAATCGTTACGCCTTAACGCCCGTCTCAGCGCCTTAACACACTTTCTTAACGCTTTAACGTCGTTTAATGATGCGTTCGAACAAATGTTTCTTTAGTGCTATTGCTCTGACATACGCCGCTTTCCAGTTCATGCCCGAGGTTTTCAACATCGACGCTGTTCTTTCAATTTCCATATGGACTGGGTCCTTATCCAACAATTTCATATGGGTCACGAGGTCGACATACCGCTGACGTAAAGCCCGTCGTAGTCTGGGTGCCAATCTGTTATTTGGCTAAAATTGCGGCTTCCTCTTTCGAATACCCTTTGCGTTGAAACTTGTTTCCTGTGGCCTCCAACATCTCGCCCAGCTCGGCGTCCATACTTTCTTTGAACAAATCCTTCCATAGCCTCGAATTCACATTATGTTCTTCAATCTCGGGTTGGTCCTTCACAGTTGGACGATATTCCGGGACTGATGGTATGAAGGGGCCCCGCTGTATGGGGGTGGGTTGCTGCTGCTGCCCTACCAGATGTGGACTCGGTGGATGGTGTCGGGATATATGACGTTGCGGTGATGCCTCGCCGTGTAACAGGTGGGTCGTCAGCCGACGATCTTCCGGGGTATGGGCTTTTAAATCTACGAACAGGTAGCCGTACGGACGAATTGTCGCTTCTTGAAACGCCCGCATAAAATGGTCAATGTTCTGAGGATAAATTCGACTACCAAACACACGGATTTGTGCTCTGTCAATGGGATTGGAGAACAACACAAAGTATTGGCAGTTCAAGGCAATATCTCTGGACGCCTTCCCTTGAGGAAAATAGATGACGGACAGATTGCGATGATGGGACCCTTTGGTGAATAGGTCGGCGATTTTCGAATTGTCCTTGGCCGCACTCATCAGATCATCGAGCACTACCACGTTGGTCTGCTCGGAATCGAAGTAATAGGGTTCGTCTATGTCGTGAGGAATTCCTGGGACGAAGCTCACATTCTGTAATCGCGTAGTTTCGTAGGCGGGCTGCCACTGGCTATAACACCATACAACGCGTGTCGGCGCTGGAGTTGCCACACCTTCCTCTAAGAACTTCATCACCCAGGACGTCTTTCCACACCCCGTAGGGCCGCTCACCGTCATCGTATAGGGATGTCCTACGCCACTTGGTGGACCTATAGCGGGACTTGGTGGCGTTAGACGCATATGTCTGAGCATACTGACCTTTGACCCCTGCGCGCGCTAACAATACCGGATAAAAATTGCGCGCAGGGGTCAAAGGTCAGTTCCGGTCACGTGAACGGAAGCGGAAGTGACCTCACAGAGGTCATATGCAAATGTCCCTTCCGAGCTCTGAGCTCCACACGCTTTGAGCTCCAAGAGCTCCGATCCAAGAGCTCTGCCACACGGGAGCTCCCACCACCACCGGGCGTTGACGCCCTTGCGCGAGTGAGTGAGTGAGTGAGTGAGTGAGTGAGGCGTGCAAAACGCCCGTGAGGCGTCCCTAACGCCCGTCTTAACGCATGGACGCACTAACGACGGTGAGTGAGTGAGTGAGTGGTCATATAAGGTCGTTTGTACACCATTAGCCTCAGTCTGTATCCATCCTTTGACCGGGTACCATGTCGAGTACATGTCCGTTCTGTCAAAAGACACTCTCTCGTCGCGACAATATGCTCAGACATAACGCATAGACAAGAGACACCACCAAGTCCCGCTATAGGTCCACCAAGTGGCGTAGGACATCCCTATACGATGACGGTGAGCGGCCCTACGGGGTGTGGAAAGACGTCCTGGGTGATGAAGTTTCTAGAGGAAGGTGTGGCAACCCCAGCTCCGACACGTGCTGTTTGGTGTTATAGCCAGTGGCAGCCCGCCTACGAAACTACGCGATTACAGAATGTGAGCTTTGTCCCAGGAATTCCTCACGACATAGACGAACCCTATTACTTCGATTCCGAGCAGACCAACGTGGTAGTGCTCGATGATCTGATGAGTGCGGCCAAGGACAATTCGAAAATCGCCGACCTATTCACCAAAGGGTCCCATCATCGCAATCTGTTCGTCATCTATTTGACTCAGAATGTCTTTCCTCAAGGGAAGGCGTCCAGAGATATTGCCTTGAACTGCCAATACTTTGTGTTGTTCTCCAATCCCATTGACAGAGCACAAATCCGTGTGTTTGGTAGTCAAATTTATCCTCAGAACATCGACCATTTCATGCAGGCGTTTCAAGGAGCGACAAGCCGTCCGTACGGCTACCTGTTCGTAGATTTAAAAGCCCATACCCCGGAAGATCGTCGGCTGACGACCCACCTGTTACCCGGCGAGGCATCACCGCAACGTCATATATCCCGACACCATCCACCGAGTCCACATCTGGTAGGGCAGCAGCAGCAACCCACTCCCATACAGCGGGGCCCCTTCATACCATCAGTCCCGGAATATCACCCAACCGTGAAGGACCAACCCGAGGTTGAAGAACATAATGTGAACTCGAGGCTATGGAAGGATTTGTTCAAAGAAAGTATGGACGCCGAGCTGGGCGAGATGTTGGAGGCCACAGGAAACAAGTTTCAACGCAAAGGGTATTCGAAAGAGGAAGCCGCAATTTTAGCCCATAACAGATTGGCACCCAGACTACGACGGGCTTTACGTCAGCGGTATGTCGACCTCGTGACCCATATGAAATTGTTGGATAAGGACCCAGTCCATATGGAAATTGAAAGAACAGCGTCGATGTTGAAAACCTCGGGCATGAACTGGAAAGCGGCGTATGTCAGAGCAATAGCACAAAAGAAACATTTGTTCGAACGCATCATTAAACGACGTTAAAGCGTTAAGATAGTGTGTTAAGGCGCTGAGACGGGCGTTAAGGCGTAACGACTGGCGTTTACGGGCGTCACTATTTCGGTGAATTGGAGTCAATTCCATGGAAATAAGAGCTGCTGAGCTAATTCACCAGGGCGTTGAAGCGTTAAGCTAAGCGTTGATGGGCGTTACTGTCTATAAAAGCAAGCGTATTTCCAAAAACACGCACAGTCGACGTTCAGCCGTCAACATGGCTTATACTTGCTCTGAGTGCGAACGCACGTTCACCAGACATTACGATATGATGCGACACCAGAAAAATATACATGGGATTGAAGACTCCGAGGAGTCCGTTGAGGCGGATGCTGATACAGAGACTGATGAGAGTGTATCGACTGATACCGAAACAGAGATTGCTGAGAGTCCATCTAGTGATACGGAGAGCTTGACCTCAGATAGTCAGCCTACGTCCGTGGAAAGTGAGGCAGAACCTACCTTCTGGGATCGTATTGTGACAGCAGCTATCAATACCTACGCTGCAGCGATCGAGGACGCCGGAGAGGATAATTTACAACAGCCATACACCCAAATGCGCCCTCGCATCAGGAAAACAGCCATGGCGATCTATGAACAGTATACCTTACTACCGCTTGAAATGAAAGGCGACCCCACGCACAGGTCCATCATGAAGACCAAGCGTCACTTGGAAGAGGCTATGGGGCTACCACCCACCGAGGCCCTGGAAAATGCGATCAGGATGCGCAAACAACTGTTTCAGGACATGCTGCCCAAAGAATATCCAGGCCTGCCTGACGACGCTTAGGTCACACCGAGCAAAGATGGAACTTTTTGAAATGGCGACTTCTGATTGGACAAGAATACATCTAACGGACAGGAACGAATATGCCAGATGCAAATGGTGGCCTCTGATTGGGCAAGAGTCTTTTTGAGTTGTAAACATACCCAACGCGGCTCCCCCAGCGTTGGTATGATGTAACATTGGGGAAAATAAACTATATGAAAAAAACTTCTTGTTGTTGTTGTTCTCTCAAATGTCATCCTTGTTGTTGTTGTTGTTCTCTCTTCGGTCTATATCCGGATGTAAACCACAGATGAACAGGTCAGTACACGCATTCCTATCATTCAATATGACCTTGAACTATCACCTGATCTCCCCGTGATTCCCCAAATACAAATGGACATCTTCGGCCACCTCCGGGTCTCTTCGGTGACCTCCGTAACATCTTCGGTAACCTCTGTGTCTCTTCGGGCACCTCCGTGACATCTTCGGCCACCTCCGTGACATCTTCGGCCACCTCCGTGTCTTCCTCCGTAACTACCCGACTGTTCCCGTGTATACTCGGATGTACCCGGAACGTCCATCTCTACCCCAAACACACACCCACATACCCCTCAAAATGCCTGCTTTCTATACTACGGCCAGACTGCGCATGCGCAGACTATTGAAAACGGACGAACCATGAGTCGATACATTACAAACTCCACGAGAGCTTCAAAATAAGACCTCATACGACACCATAGGACCATTAGGGGCTCACCTAGACCCCAAAACGTTCACCCCGTATGGACCTATACCTCCATAGCCATGCAGTATAGGCCTATGGGCCTACCCAGGCCTCGGTGAACTTTTTCCAAAAATTTCACCGTTTCGCTTCCCATCGTGTTCTAAATGACGAGACGTGAAAAACAAGACCAAACAACCCATATCACAATGAACGTGTGTGAATTTCCCAGGTTGGACCTATACCCCCATATAGCCAGTATGGGACTATATGGGCTATATGGTACTTTTCCAAAAATGTCACCGTTGCGCTCCGAGACCCTTCCCATCGTGTTCTAAATGACGAGACGTGAAAAACAAATCCAAACAACCCATATCACAATGAACGTGTGTGAATTTCCCAGGTTGAACCTATACCCCCATATAGCCAGCCTATAGGCCTATATACAGGCCTACCTGGTACTTTTCCAAAAATTTCACCGTTGCGCTCCGAGACCCTTCCCATCGTGTTCTAAATGACGAGACGAGAAAAACAAGACCAAACAACCCATATCACAATGAACGTGTGTGAATTTCCCAGGTTGGACCTATACCCCCCATGGCCAGCCTATAGGCCTATATACAGCCCTGCCCGGTACTTTTAGAAAAATTTCACCGCTTCGCTCCGGGACCCCTCCCATTGTATTTTTCTCGGCGAGACGAGAAAAACGAGACCCCACAACCCATAGTAACACCCACAAAAAAAATTGACCATCCCCATACCCATACAGGCATTTTCCCTTATATTGTATAATACAGACCCCTATTGTAGGGGTAAAGTCCGTGTTTCGCTTTTTATAGTTTCGGAAAAAAATCCTAATTTTACATGCACCCACCCCATTGACTTGATAGGCAGGCCCCGATAAGCCC
>JAVTVY010057165.1:0-28670 GCA_036873755.1 Hanleya hanleyi | reverse complement strand
TTCTGGTATGCAGGTAGTCTCATTCCTATCCCCACCATGTTAACATTCTAGAATATAGGGAGTCTCATTCCTATCTCCACCATGTTAACATTCTCCAATATAGGGAGTCTCATTCCTATCTCCACCATGTTAACATTCTAGAATATAGGGAGTCTCATTCCTATCCCCACCATGTTAACATTCTAGAATATAGGGAGTCTCATTCCTATCCCCACCATGTTAACATTCTTCAATATAGGGAGTCTCATTCCTATCCCCACCATGTTAACATTCTTCAATATAGGGAGTCTCAATCCTATCTTCATCATGTTAACATTCTAGAATATATGAAGTCTCATTCCTATCTCCACCATGTTATCATTCTGCAATATGGGAGTCGCATTCATATCTCCACCATGTTAACATTCTGCAATATAGGGAGTCTCAGTCCTATCTCCATCATGTTAACATAATAGAATATATGGAGTCTCATTGATATCTCCACCATGTTAACATTCTGGGATATAGGGAGTCTTATTCCTATCTCCACCATGTTAACATTCTGTAATATAGGGAGTCTCATTCCTATCTCCACCATGTTAACATTCTAGAATATATGGAGTCTCATTCCTATCTCCACCATGTTAACATTCTAGAATATAGGGAGTCTCATTCCTATCTCCATCATGTTAACATAATAGAATATATGGAGTCTCATTCATATCTCCACCATGTTAACATTCTGGTATGCAGGTAGTCTCATTCCTATCCCCACCATGTTAACATTCTAGAATATAGGGAGTCTCATCCCTATCTCCACCATGTTAACATTCTCCAATATAGGGAGTCTCATTCCTATCTCCACCATGTTAACATTCTAGAATATAGGGAGTCTCATTCCTATCCCCACCATGTTAACATTCTAGAATATAGGGAGTCTCATTCCTATCCCCACCATGTTAACATTCTTCAATATAGGGAGTCTCATTCCTATCCCCACCATGTTAACATTCTTCAATATAGGGAGTCTCAATCCTATCTTCATCATGTTAACATTCTAGAATATATGAAGTCTCATTCCTATCTCCACCATGTTATCATTCTGCAATATGGGAGTCGCATTCATATCTCCACCATGTTAACATTCTGCAATATAGGGAGTCTCAGTCCTATCTCCATCATGTTAACATAATAGAATATATGGAGTCTCATTGATATCTCCACCATGTTAACATTCTGGGATATAGGGAGTCTTATTCCTATCTCCACCATGTTAACATTCTGTAATATAGGGAGTCTCATTTCTATCTCCATCATACTAGCATTCTAGAATATAGGGAGTCTCATTCCTATCTCCACCATGTTACCATTCTAGAATATATGGATTTTCATTTTAATCTCCAACATGTTAACATTCTGATATATAGGGAATCTCATTCCTATCTCAACCATGTTAAAAATCTGGTATATAGGAGGTCTCATTTCAATCTCCACCATGCTAACATTCTGGAAAAATGGAGTTTCATTATAATCTGCATCGGGTTGACATTCTGGAATATTGGGAGTTCCATTAAAAAATATGGGACTGTAATACCCTGAGACACGGAGCTAGCTAAAATGTGACGTCGATATGCCTTTTTCTGGTAACCATATTGATATTTGTCTTTTAACAGGAAGGTTCATATGTGGACAAAATCCAATCAGGGTGTTGGGTGGATAGCCCCTCTCCTGTGACTCATTATCAGCTTCGGACAAGCGGAGATGGAAGTATGGAGACGGAACTACAAGGAAAGACAAAATCTGAAAACTTGGATGTTTTATCAAAAGATCAGATGGGTAAATTCATGGAGACAGTTGTGAGAAATCAGTCTGAAAGAAAGATGGATGGATTTCAGCAAAAGGGAACGCAAACAATATATAAGCCACACGTATGCTCATCTTGTGGATCTGGTTTTGGTACAAAACAATGCCTTGCTCGACACATGATTGGTCATACTGGAGAGAAACCATACACATGTTCAGTGTGTGGTTCTAAATTTTCTCACAGGAATAGTCTTCATAGACACAAGAAAATACACACTGACGAGAGGCCATATACCTGCACAGTGTGTGATTTTAGTTTTGTTCGAAAATCTAGCCTTGTTCAACACAGGAGAAAACACACTGGTGAGAAGCCATATACTTGCACATTGTGCGATTATAGTTGTGCGCAAAAATGCAGCCTCGCTGTGCACAGGAGAAAACACAGTGGCGAAAAGCCTTATAAATGTCTACAGTGTGACTGCAGATATAGTCATAAAAGCAGCCTTGTTACACATGAGAGACAACACACTGGAGAGAAGCCATTCAAATGCTCACTGTGCTATTTCAGCTCGACTATGAAGTGTAATCTGATCGAACATATCAGAGCACACACTGGAGTGAAGCCTCATCACTGCCCCGAGTGTGACTATAGTTGTACCCGTAAGGTTGATCTTGTGGGACATAGGAGGAAGCACACCGGGGAAAAGCCATTCATGTGTTCCGTGTGTGGATATCGGTGTTCTCTAAAATGTCAACTCGGTCGACATATGAAAGCACACACTGGGGAGAAACCACACAAATGCTCTTTCTGTGGGTATGGATGTCGCACAATAGAGAACCGTGATGCACATAAAGAACACACACTGGTGAGAAACCATACATATGTTCAGTTTGTGATCATGGATTTATTCGGAAAAGTTACCTTATTAAACATATGGAAATGCATACTTCGGAGGAACTCGTATAATTCGAAGTTCTTCACATGCCATTCTTGCTCACCAAATTCAATTTCACGCATACGCCCGGTTGGGATAGCTGTGCGACTATGTGCACAGATCCAATGTAGCAAACAATGATTACGGTAGTGACGCTATGACAAATTTTCGCTATCTCTTCACCAGTAAACTCGGAAAACTTGTAACAAGAAAACGCGCAAAATTCCGTCTTTTCAATTTCATTAATGGGATTTGGCTATATGGTCCCAAATCCTGATGACGTATTATATCTCTCACAATCACGTGATGAATTGTGTATTCATTCATCTGCATGACACGTGAACACTTATCCAGAAATCTAACATCGCTTATGTAACACGAAACCGATTAAATTGTCATTGTCAAGGCAAAGTACATGTGCCGCAAGTCGTGAAGTCCTACATGTAACCCGATGCACAAAATTAAAGCTTTTTCCTTCCGACTGTGCCAGTCCAGGGACCTCGCGCTGGCAATTAAGTTGATGTCATGTTACATGAGGCTAATTGAATTGTATACATATAAACATCCCCACCAGCCATTTAATTGACATGGATGCTGGGGGCCTGCATTGCATCAAGTGATAGAAGTGGGATTTTTACTCAGTTACGTATTGCTATGCACACAGTACACTGAGTCGAATCAGCCCGATTTATTCGATAATTTAGTCCACATTTACATGTCTTGTACTCGGAACTATCGTGTGGTTGTATTTTGGACTTGGACTTGAACAGAGTTGAACTATCTTGGAGTTGAACTATCCTGATGTGGATTTTTGTGTGTGTTATTTGTCTATTTGTGTCGTATTCAGAACTGTTTTCCAACTGATATCTTGGAGTTGGACATTTTTATTTTAACTACATGTATCTTGAAGTTGAGTTATCGTGGAATTGAATTTATCTTGAATTTGATCTACCTTGGAGTTTAATTATCTTGGAGATTCTCACAAAGTCTGTATAGTAGCAGTAAAAGCGTAAAGTTGGAGTGTTGACCTACTTCCACTAACCTTGATACGTCACTCCCGGTTTCCGATCAGAGATTAATCCTGCCTTTAATACTCCCCAGTCACTTCCGTGGTAATTCAGTCTCAGTCACTTCAATGCTAACTGAAGATTGTGGCGTCACTTCCGAAAAAAATCGTGAAGACACGACATTTAAATTACCTTCGAGGTGAGTCCTACCTATAACACTCCCCAGTCACTTCAAAGTTAATTGCTCAATGCATATATCAGGACAAGCCGGGCTTTGTCTGCTGATTCCTCTGACGTTATCAGTCCGGGAGCAAACAAGTCTCAATATTTTTTTTGTAAGTGCGATGTGTATGGGAACCGAATGCATTGCGAATTATACGATATACTTAATACCGTTTCTTATTGCACAGCTACGCTGTATAGACCCTTTAGAATTATAGGCACATAGCGTTTATCACAGTGCAAGTCTGTACATATTGGGATTAATAGATTAACACGTTAGTCGATACCTAATGTCCGGATATGATCGCCAATGCTACGTTTTCGTCACCAAACGGATCAACCACCAGATCTGCTGAACGTATTCACCCACGACATGCGCGATATACTTAACATATCGTTTATACTCTATGACTGCATGCTGATCGTTAGAGTCATTAGCTCTGTATTGGAGAAAGCCTAATACCTACTTGTACCTAATAATATGGCGCTTGGAAAAAAACCATGCTTAATATTTCAAAGTTTAATCTGTGAATAAACACCATAATAAACATACCCCACAACTATCATGAAACATTTGGAATAATAAAACTGTATGAACATTTTTGAATTTGTTGTTATTGATGAAAGATTCAGTACGTCAACCTGCACGCTATATTTCAATGAGAAATACCCCACTAGATCGACCGAGCAAGCCCTTGCGTACCATGCAGTCGTTGTCTACGACGGGGGAGCTCCCCACCCTACACGACCCATTTGGATGAGATATACCCCAAACGCGCACCACTCCCTCAATGCGCAACCGTGTATCACAGGTCCAGAAATCTCCATATTCTTACCAACGAGCGCGTCAATACGACCCATCTATACCCAAAATTCGCCCCTAATACTGACCGACTGCGCATACGCAGAATGACATGGCAGGATAAAATCACCATTAATTCTACCCGATAAGAGCTTCAAGACGATACCAAGCACGCAACTGATGGCCCACCTATACCACAAAGGATCTCCTGCGCACCCTCAATTCCATCTTACTCTACTACACAACGACTGGGCATGCGTAAGATGAGGGCACTTACAACAAAACCACCCCAATCGTAGTCCACACGAGAGCTCCTCAGCCTATATAGCCTCCATCGCCCAGATAACAGCCTGTGTACCCACAAAATATCACCCTAACCTACTACTGTCTGCCTACTCATGCGCAGAATTACGTGACCGGACAAAATCAGCAACGCTGTCTGACTCTACATCATGGGCGTTTCAAGAAGAAACCCTGCACGACCCATTTGGACCACGAATGGTCCACCTATACCCACAAACGCGCCCCTGTGCACTTCAGAAAGTTCCTTCTATATTACTACCCATCTGGGCATGCGCACCATTACTTTACCGGCGAAAGTCAACCATCGGCTCTGAGATCCCTGCTGGTGTACGCTATGTGAGACAGATCAAATTACAACGCATATAAGGGAAGTGGGAAGAGGTGCCGACACACTGACAGAACCACATGACCTAACAGTATAGTCTCTTAGTTAACCTATTCTAAAGCACATACCAAGAATCAAACGATTCATGAACTGTGTTATATCGCAGGTACGCTTTTATTGTACCTGTTCATGTGGCAACTTGGATGGCATGACCACGCGGCCCCTAGCACCGGCATAAGCGGTATTTAGATACAAATCTAGAGAGCTATGATGGAAATGCTCTGACAACTCGTATACCCACACTAAATATTTTGCTCCCCCAAAACAAATTAACCGGTTGGGGTCCGTATTAACACCACGATTCGTATTGTAGAGACACAATCGGAGTATGAGATACAATTCACTTTATACTACGACTGCCATGGGAAACTTTGGTTAAGGATACTCGTGGATGATAAGCCTCCGGCGACATCGAGTTCACGATCTCTGTCTTTCATCATCATCTCGGAAAGCTATACTTAATCCTTTCTCAAGTGTACATTGCTAATTTCCATTCATCAGTAAGAATGGAATAAGCCGCAGGTATGTTTCTGAAAGCTTGGAGCAATTGTATAGGTACATTTGACATTTATCCTTGATAATGGAATATGTATATATTTTCGAAAGCTTGGAACAATTATATCGTAATTTCATGTACAAACTGGTTTGTTTTTCTTTCAGCCATTATTTGTCCTAATGAAACCACATCATTAAATAGTATCTAAAACAGTCAATATAAACCGGACAAACAGCTGACAAAAATATCCATACTTTATTTTAACGACAAAAATGTATAGCTCAAAGCGAAAAAAGATCAAACATAGGAGCATGAGATCAAATGAATAATTTGTAATCATAACGAGATACGCTTCTGTACGATCACTGGCAACGGCGATTTCAACGACGGGGATAACCACAACAGACGACCTATATATACTATGAGTCTCAGGTGGAGAAATTTGGTGGAGTCATTCTCATCGTATTCAGCTGAAGTTTGACCGTCCGCCATTTTTTGGCTCCGGTGGGTTAAAATGGGCACAAAATGTCAACATCAGAAATAAAGCTACATGTATACAACAATAATCAATAATTTGATAATCGCCATTACTCAATCACAGCGTATATCCCTGCGCTCAAAACCACAGCGTTTCATATATCACCAAATGACGTATATAGGTCTATAATACAACATATTTTCAACATCGGTAAATCCTTCGCACATAAATTCAAATAAATATAACGGTGGGACTAGATTTCATCGTAACTTGTCACATTCATGTAAGAGTTGAACGTGGGCGAAACGATCTTCTGGCTCATGGTCATCGGGACTCAGTCCTGTGTCATCATGGCCGATATGACCGAGTACAATTCCACATTACTTCTTCTTGTATTCCTGCAATTAAATTGACCCGAAAATCAGTCTCTTTTTAAATAGAATTATAAGCGAGGAAACGTATTTATAATTAGCGCAATCAAGTTCAAGATCAGTTGGCTTAACCAAAGCTGAGCTAAGGAAGCCTCGACTTATAATTCTAGTACTACTATCAAATGTGCAGTTGTATTAATCCTCAATCTGCATTCACTCACTTCATGAATTTTCAGCTTGCTGTGATTTATTAATTTCAAGAAATTGAGACAATCTTGAGTGTGACAACAATCGTGTGTCCAAACAATAACTCTTGGTATATGACCTTTAATAGAACAGAAAAAAGGAACCTCTAACTCTGATGAGCTACCGCTTGCACCACGACTTTGGTGTGAGATGTTAGAAGAGTATCTAACGCGACAATATGCATTGTAGACACGCGATAATACCATTGTTGGCTGTGTTTTCGTTAGTATTTGTTAAATGAACAGGCTCGTACGCGGAGGTGGAGGGGGGGGGGTGGGGGGACGGGGGTGAGTTTGATAAAAGTGGAACAAAATCCAACCAATGCACGCCGAACGCGGCATTTTAAAGGGGTTCGGCATGCACCCCAGAACATTTTGAAAATCTAGACTTCATTTGGCGCATTCCAGAACCTCATGGGGGTCAATTAGTGCAGTGATACAACTGTCGTTGATTGTTTTTATTGGGTCCAAAAAGGCCAAAATAACTGAAAAACTGTTTTACAATATATGGGTTTAAATGAATAAATAACAACGGTCATTAATTCGTGTGAAATGCACAATACTAGCAATGGTTTATTTCACTATGCATCGTTATTATGTATCAGAACCATTCATCATGCTGTGAGTCTCATAAGTCTCTGGTTGTGAAGAACCCAATGATACAGTGGTGAGTAACCGTAGAGTGAAACTAAAATCAACTTTGCGCGAACGGGAGGCACCCACCACATCCCACCGGCGTACGGGTCTGATGAATGAAAGTATGTACATGTATGGGATAGCCGTTAATTACAGGCGTCAGATCAGGCACTATGTAACCAATCGTCGTCGATAGATGTTCATATCCAAAATATCTCGTGCACACGACACATTTAGCACAAACAATCGAGCAGATAGGAAATAAGCATTTAGATAATCACGAGCTACTTTCTTGACAACGATTACAAGTCTGACATAGCTATAACTACCCATTCTTGGAAAGCAATATTCCAGAAGGACATCAATATGATGTATATATTGCCTAGAAGCATTTGCTGTGAAAACTGTGGCGTCAATCAACGCCACAGAACATTTGCAGATACTTTTCAAACAAGGCTGCTTCACGAAGCGCATTTCTCACGAAGATTTTCAAATTCTGTGATAAATATCGCACACTGTCTGTAAGATACGATCGTAGCCTACAATTCCCTAGTGCTACGTTTCATAACTAATTCAGCTAACCAGGAGATAGGGGTCGTTTAAAGGCCATGAGTTTTACATCTCCATTGTTTTAGAATGAACAACTAAAATCAAAGCGTACTGATATGCATTTTTGGCCTACAGGTACCCTAGATAAAAAGACTTGAAGATTCATTTGGAGAAAGAATACTTGCATATGTCTTTCTGTCATCATTAAAAAATGTTGACCGCTTCTTTCTTGGAAGAAACCAATAGGAGTTTCTGTAATTTTTATCTAATACTCGGAATTGGTGCTAACTGTCCATCGTAAGAGGATTTTCCGTTTGGAATTGGTACTTAAATTTCCAACGTAACAGGACCTAACATAAATCCCCATCCCTACAACAGGGTGTCATTTGCTTAATCCCCCCCATCTCCCTTCCCCAATGATACTGAAGCAGTATCTTTTTTTTCTAACAATGTTAACGTCCACTTACATCAAGATCCTCCAAATAAGCGCCATAAGGTGACCTTTTCGTTGCCAAAGCCCGGGCTAGCCGATAAAGTCTCTCATAGGCAGCCTCATGTTCCCGTTTCTGTGTATCGTCAACAAAGGCTCCCCAATGGCTATTCGGCTCCACTGCATAAGGGTAGTTGAACCGTTTTCTTCGGGAACCAGGCACCATGCTAAGCATTTGCCGTTTAATCGGCAGAAAGCTGGTTGGCTGACTGCGGAAGAGAGTTCTGTAGGGGTTATCGGATGGCCTACTCAGGGTTCCCCATTCGTCCTCAGTTTCCCAACTGTCGTCATACGGTGAACTGTCCTCAAAGCCGTCAGTATTGTCGGGCAGGTATTCCAGATATTCTGGGTTGTCGTACCTTTCAGGGTACTCCCCACCGGCGTACTGTCCATAGCCCGCAAGAAGTGGAGCGAGTTGTCTGGCCACTGATTCATTAAGCTCGTCCTCCATTTGCCTTTTTCTGTACACGTCATAATACTGCTCATCGTCCAGGGTAGAAGGGAAGTAATCTAAAAAATCACCGTAACCCAGGTCTCGTTTTGCCCTATGACTTCGTTTCACCTCCATATTTCCGTCCCCTGAATTCCGTTTCTTACGATAGTTCAAGTAGTAGTCGGGGTAGTAATAGTCATACCTCGGCCCAGATTCTTGCTCATCTAAAACAAGAAACAGACATCATTATTAGTAAACTTGAAAGCTGAGCCACACCCGTTAATCACGGAGTAAAATTAGCACAACCCCACAAATTAAGGAATAATGAAATACGTCACATTGAAACGGTATTGAAAATGCCTGCAGTATTCGTGATAATTGTTGTGAAGGTATGTTCATTGTACACATTAGTGTCGACATATTATTGATTGTACTATAAAGCTGGTTGCTAAGGCTGGAACACATATACATTAACATTATTAATTTCGGCTATATTCATTTCTATGATTGTCAAAAATTGAAAGGTTGTGTTTCAATTTGGAGAAGACGTTTCATTTCCTGCATTTGCCTTTTAATTCAGATTATTTTTTTAATATACCGAGATTTAATTTTAGGGAATATCCTGGAATAAATTGGTGATTGCCATTTGTTCGAAAGCTCACTAATTATGGTTGCTAAAACTACGAATTCTGAAGTATTATAGTCCAGGAGCAACATTCCACGAGGCAGTATATTTAGCCTATAATCCACTTCAGAAAATGGCCTTCACATATACAGGTGAGACTGCATGAAGCGATCACAATATCACACAAGTACGTACCCTGCCAATCTATAAACACAACAGTATGATGCGCAAGCTTTTTTGTCAGCCCATCACTCGTCCATTAGGTTTGTGTGATTAGAGCGAGAGCTTTGTGGACAGAATGGTTTGGAAGCTTTCCATCATTGTTTGATCTGAGTGATGCTGCGTTTTTCACTAACAGATACGATCGAGTTCCAGTATGACACGGTAAACTTCGTTTAGCTGATTGTGTGCTATTTTCGTCAAAGAAAAAACTAAATGTGAGAAAATTTTGATAACCAAATACATAGAGGGAAACTTCATATTTTTTTAAGGTATTTTTGCATGAACATATACCTTCACAACAATTACCACGAATACTGCATGCATTTTACAGAGCCCCAAACAACCACGATGAATCGTGCAATGTAATTATTCACTGTAGTTCGTGTGATGTGCAAGCATCTGCTGAAGACACCATACTATCAATATTATCCGATTATAGACCTCATTCTCGTAATTGTATCTGTGTAGTCCCTTCCAGTAACTCAACTTTACTGTACAGTTACTGAGCAGTACCATAACGCCAGCAACTTCTCGGGGGCATTCTCAGTAGAAATATTCATAGCAAATCAGACTGACTGGGTGTTATTAGTAATTTGTATGTGAGATGCAAAGAGAAAGTAAGAGTGCCGGTATCCGAAGGTACAACGTAAATACTAAAAGTAAACGTAACATGCTGGATGGATAAGATACCGGCGTACCGTCGTAAGAAATCACATGACCCCACCAGCCGACAGTCTGACTGCATAATGTATTACAGGAACCAACAAGAGCCTAATTGACACTATGGACTACGTCATTGAAATGAAATCTATGAGCTTTACGTGTTACAGTGAGTTGTACCGACCACCTTGACCACTGACCTTTGACCTCAATCCTAATACCCGACACATCGCTCCCCACTAATGCATCCACATCAAAAATGTGGTTTTCGATGGTTTCCTGGATTTTTTTTTTTTATGGCCAACGACCCTGACATTTCGCCTTTCGACCTCAATAGGTTTCTTGTTTGTTATACTCGAAGACTACTCGAAGAGTAAAGTATTCTTGGAGTTTGATCATAATCCATATCCTTGGACTTGAATTATAGCACATACATAGTTTAGAATCACTGTTCCTGTTTGGGGTGAGAGGACCTTTGAACTATTTGACCTTTGATAATTTCACCTGGCACTGATGTACCCACTGAAACAAATATTAAAATATGATGATTTCTGGATTATAGACCACCCTGACCTTGACCTTCTGATTTTGGTACGTAACATCTGTGTGACACCATAGTCATCCTTGTGAAATATGAGATAAATCAGTCAATTTTTTTAAACGTTATAGAACTAAATAACTATCGAGAGATCCTGAAGGATCTTGGCGCCCACCATTGTCCGATAATTATAAGCTAATGACAAGATGATCTTTTTGTCCATTGTTACTAAGAACAAACGAATGATTTGTAATTTTGTTTGCAGATTTTCGAATTTGAGCGAAAAAGATCGAAAAAGAGACACTGGAAAACACCAAGATATTATCTGTCTAAGTTTCATGAGTTTCAAGATTTCTAGAAACTGTACTTGATGTCGGTTGTTATAGTACAAGTGAAATGAGCAAAGTTAGTCTGAAAGTGAATGTCCAGAGGATCTTTCATCTTCGTTTTGTAGTATTTTTTTTTCGTACGTGTCATCATTGGGTACTGGAAGCGAAGACAAATCTCTTTGACACTTTCGCATGAGCTATGAAACATACTTAAGATTTTATAATCAGGAATGAATGCTATTTCTGTCCTGTTTACTGGGCTAGCTTGAGCTATATCTTTTAAGATACCATGCTCGAAAATAGTAAGATGGTACGAAACTTAATACTGAAGGGATCCGGTCTGTGCAGTAATATTGAAACTTTGAAAGTGTCTGAATCCTGATTATCTCTATTGGATCGAAACACGCAGTAGTCTACAGTTGTCGAGTTGTGACCTTGTGTCACAAGAGTGACGTCCCTTCGTGTAGTCGAAACGGTGGGGCAGTTCACTTGCAATGACATGGACTAAAGTATTCTGATTTAAAATTTGAAGAAATACATTTTAATTCGGAATCATTTGAACTCCTTGATATAGAAGGTGAAGGTATGGATATTCTCTATAGTCAATATATAGAATATGCCTCACCGTTTGAGCCGCCTATTCTTGTGATGCAACGTCACAACTCGGGAATACCGTATTACTTTGAAACGTAACTTGGATTTTCGAATCGGACCAATAAAGGTATCTTGCACAACTAGGCCCAATGTGGGAAATCCAAGATGGCCGCCTGGTCGTCATATTGGATTTTCGAATCGGACCAGAAAAGGTATGTTGCACAACTAGACATCAAAACCAGTGTACCAAATTTGAGAAAGATCCATGCAGTAGTTCCCGAGAAATCGCAATAACAAAGTTTCATGGGGAAATCCAAGATGGCCGCCTGGTAGCCATATTGGATTTTGAAATAGGACCAGGAAAGGTATCTTGCACAAGTAGACCAAAAGGGGAACCTGTGTACTAAATTTGACAAAGACCCATGCAGTTGTTCCTGAGAATTCACGATAAGAAAATTTCACAGCGAAATTCAAAATGGCCGCCTTGTGGCCATATTGGATTTTCGAATCGGGCCAAAAAAGGTGTCATGCACAACTGGATCACAAGAAGAACCTGTGTACCAAATTTGAGAAAGATCCATGCAGTAGTTCCTGAGAAATCACGATAACAAAGTTTTATGGGGAAATCCAAGATGGCCGCCTGGTGGCCATATTGGATTTTCGAATCGGACCAGAAAAGGTATCGTGCACAACTAGATCCCAAGGGGAACCCGTGTACCAAATTTGAGAAAGATCCATGCAGTAGTTCCTGAGAAATCGTGATAATAAGAATTGTTTACGGACGGACGACTGACGGACGACTGCCTGACTGACGATGGACCACGGACAAAAAGCGATTTGAATAGCCCACCATCTGGTGATGATGGGCTAAAAATCGAGAGAAGAAGGAGGACAAGGAGAATGAGAATGTGATATAACTGACGTAGTCCCAAAAGGATTCCTGTGATGATTTGTATCTCAGCCACGCTTTTATTGTGCCTTTTCACGTGGACACCTTGAACGGCCTGCCAACATGACTGGAGCGATATTTGATACAAATATTCAAGAGGGATGATGTGATAGCCCTGTCAAGTCATCTGAAGGAGTGTGACCGTTTAGATTAAAGAGACGGCCTACATGGAGAAACCTCTCATTCAGAACAAGTAGTCACAATGATTCGTACAGAGGGTAAATCTCGTTGACTAACAGTCCACTAGCAGAATATCACTATATACAGAGTACAATTAAAAGTATGACATAGAAGACCTAGAATTATATCGAGGAAAGTAAATACCCGCTGTATACGAAAACATATGCATTAGCGATCGCCAGATTTCAAAGTTGACTTACTGTATAATTTCTCCAAATCTTCAAAGGTCATTTTGTCTTTGCTGTAATCGTCTACGGCTCCGGATCCCTCACCCTCTTGCTCCGCAGAATCTGGTTCAATGTCTCCAGTCGACTCTTCGCTGCTTGTCTTCGTTTTGATCAAGTCCGTTTCAATTGGTTCAGCGATGTCTTCGACGGGATAAGCACCAATGGCCTCACTTTGCTTTAACCTCATATTCTGAACAGGCGTTTCTTCATTGGTTCCCGTTAAGTCCTCCATATTCTTGACAGGCGTTTCGTCATTGGTTCCTGTTAAGTCTTCTATAGTCTTGACAGGCGTTTCGTCATCGGTTCCCGTTAAATCCTCCATAGTCTGTACAGGTGTTTCCACATTTTGCTGTTCAGCCGTGTCTATGGTTTTTTGGGGCTTTTCTGATCGGCCAGGCACTTCTTCGGATGTGTCTACGTTAGCACCAGCCATTGGAACCGCATCTGCGGGTAAGGCTCTCACAAAACCCCTCGGGTCAACCTCGGGATCCGATTTTTTATCTCTTGGAGCATTTTGTTGATTTCCATAAAATATTTGTTCGTCAGTCCGTTTCGCTGGAATACAAAAATGTCATCAAGTCAAGCACCCTTCGTAGCTTAATGGTCCAGGATCTCTAGCGATAAGATTTTCGACACCGTGAGTTTTTGCTCAATTAAATTAACTCACAAAAACGATTCATATATTTTTTTACAAGAAAGCTATTCACTGCAGAAATTAGACTTTAGTGACCATATCCTCTTCCTTTTCATACAGGTACAACTCAGCTATGTTGTGGAATCTGCTTGTAAAAATTCAACCTCCAAATACAGTAGCTATAACTATTCATCAAAAAGTATTCATATATATACGGTACTATACTTCTGAAACGAAAGAAGGGCGCCTCGTTTTTTTCTGATTATACCCTATGCCCGTTCAAATTTCAATAATTTGACCCCTTGAACTAAAGGCGTGGAAAACGTTGAAACGCAGGCAAACTTATACGTTTAAAAGTTTGAAGAAATGTAATCACTTGCTCATCTGATGACCATGTGTTAAATATAAATGTGCGGATCACCTCCATTGCTCGCCGACTAATCCAGTCATACGTGGGTATTGTTTGATACCGTTTTATGATCTATGGAAATTTTGGAACATTATATTAATTAATTTAGGTATTGTTGCCGCGTGGAGATGCCCCCATATCTCTTCGAGTGAGACCCAACTAACACCATTTTAATCACGTTTTCGTTAGCGGAATGAAGACTCCCACTGAATGGAGATTCTTTGTTGAAGTTAGAGTAAATCAACCTGGCTCGTGGATTATGAATCTGACAACTGAGAGATGTATTCAATAATCTCTAGCATCGGACACGGAAAAGCGGAAATGCATCCCCTCCACTCCTTCGCACACATTTTGCCAGTGATATTGGGGCGAAATGCTCCCGTAATAACTTCAATTGCGGGCTATTTCTGGGCCTGTGTGTCCCGGTATGTAAGTACAGTGGACGGTGACCATCCTTTTCCGGAATTGGTTTTGGACCTAGATGTCGATAGCCGATCTAGATGGGGAACGACGAGCAGTCTGAATATTGTTTTAAGAGTTGAAATCATCTATGCGGTCTGTACGCGAAATGCTCCCATAATAACTTCAACTGCGAGCTATTTCTTGGCCTGTGTGCCCCGGTATGTAAGTATAGTGGACGGTGACCGCCCTGTTTCGGAATTGATTTTGGACCTAGATGACGAACGACGAGCAGTCTGAATATTGTTTCGAGAGCTGTACGCCAAGAACAACAACGATGTTTTCTCTTCAGTGAGCTCGATATTATTTTCTCGTCCGCCGATTTAAACTGTCAGTTTCTATAGAGTTGTGACTATGAAATTTCATTGGACCAGGTTCAGGGGAATAAAACCGCGGATAATTCTGATGCTTCATACTGGTACTGGGTACTAAAGAGTCTGTATGCAAACCTTGTGATATGTGACATGACCCGTGCAGATACAATCTTGGAATACTGCAGAAACTACCCCCCTCCCCGCCCACCCTCTCCTCTCATGCACCTATAAAGGATGAAACCCATATCTTCCTTGAGATTCTCCAGACAGCTATACAGGCATAGTCGATGCGAAGAATGCTTTTGAAATAGTGTGGATTTCTGTCATTAAAATCTTTCGTGATATAATTTTGTTTGTGGATCAGAATAACCCAACCCTTAGGAATCTCAGATCTCAGTCATCGAGCTTAATTAATTCCCATGCGAGGTAAACGAGACTTGGGAAAACATATATCTAGTATGGTAACTACTTGAATGAAATAACTTCCAAATCGCATCCCTTTGTTTTGATAGACATAATCACGAAGACTCAGTATAGTAAACAAGTGGAGAAATATTAACAAACAAGGACCACTCCCAGTGGTGTGCGGTGAACGCTCAGCCTCAAGGAAGCAAAGGGATTGCATAATCGAAATTACTTCTCCTAATCACGTTCGTGAAGTTACAGACCAGTTCACAGTTCACAATTCAGTCGGCGATTGAGTGGACCAGTCATTATTTGGAATATGAATAGCATTCTGACGTATATCTCATCAATTAAGGCAGATAGGGTCTTCATATTTGGCAGTCATACAACACTCGTCAAGTTCTACACGCTGACCGAATTAGTTTCGACTTCCGCCGCAAGGGACCTGTGCTGCAAATAGCTGATTGATAGCCGACTGAATAGCCTACTGGCCTATATCTTTCGATCTATACTGGATAGGGCCTCCATATTTTGCATTTTCTCAACACTCATCAAGTCCTACCGGCTGACCTAATTAGTTTCCACTTCCGACGCTAGGGAGCGGTGCTGTGAATAGCCGACTGATAACCGACTGAATAGCCTACTCGCCTATATCTTCCTATCTATAGTGGATAGGGCCTCCAGATTTGGCAGTTATACAACACTCGTCAAGTCCTACACGCTGACCTAATTAGTTTCCACTTCCGCCGCCAGGGGGCGGTGCTGTGAATAGCCGACTGATAGCCGACTGAATAACCTACTGGCCTATTTCTCCCGATTTATAGGGGATAGGGCCTCCATATTTGGCAGCTATACAACACTCGTCAAGTCCTACACGCTGACCTAATTAGTTTTCACTTCCGCCGCTAGGAGTCGGTGCTGTGAATAGCCGACTGATAGCCGACTGAATAGCCTACTGGCCTATATCTCCCGATCTATAGGGGATAGGGCCTCCAGATTTGGCAGTTAGACAACACTCGTCAAGTCCTACACGCTGACCTAATTAGTTTCCACTTCCACCGCCAGGGGGCGGTGCTGTGAATAGCCGACTGATAGCCGCCGACTGAATAGCCTACTGGCCTATATCTCCCGATCTAGAGTGGATAGGGCCTCCATATTTGGCAATTATACAACACCCGTCAAGTCCTACACGCCGACCTAATTAGTTTCCACTTCCGCCGCTAGGGGGCAGTGCTGTGAATAGCCGACTGATAGGCGACTGAATTGTGAACTGTGAACTGCTCTATAACTTCACGAACGTCTCCTAATCTGGTTTTCGCCAGGTGACAGAAGTATCAAAAGCCAGTCAGTTAGCGACCGTCTCAAGCAATTTCTTTATGACCCGTATCATTGACGCCAATCGGTGCCAAATCAAAAAGAGGGATTTGTCGCGATTGGTCTGTTTAGATATCTGGTCAATCTATCACATGATTATTTCTTCGCTAGAATGAGAGCAGTAGCCTACGCCCCGACACAATTCGGTATATGTGTATACTCACAGACACTGTGGTCCATCTCTCCTTCCGTCATGTCAGCCACCTTATCCGGCACCTGCTCTTTTATTGGTGCTGACATGGCGGCCGCCACCAAACCTAGAACAACTAGGAGACGCATACCGAGGCCCGGCCGATCACTCGAGAATGGTTGAATGCGCTGGTCTGTTGTTGTACACACCTGCTCTTGATGTCAGTTTATCTGTAAAACAGAAAGATTAAGGAAATGAGTCTATTCATATACTCATTTCTCTACAAGCTACAATTTGTTACAGAAAGTTGCCACATCCGTAAGATAGAATAATTATTACGTATGATCGAACTGATTAGCAAAATACACAAATGAAAGAGTTCATCCCTGAGGAAGGACCAGTATTCGTAATTTGGAAATGGGCAAACAATTATCAAATGGTTCTGATCCAAATATCGTTTTCTGTATCAGAGTCTCCTCTAAGCTACAGTCTACCTGCGGAGTAGTGGACGAAGAAAATTTCAAGCCAGAGGGCAGGATGTGATGTCATCACCGGAAATGCAGTATCACCGGAAGTGACATCACCACCAGAAATAACGTAATCAGAACAGGAGCTGTAACACCGGTTCATGAATCAAGATCTGGTGTGTACTGTAATTTCCTAGAGACTTCCTGTGCAAAGGCCAACGATTTGTGTCTGTGTCAGACACTACCTTAACCATAGAACCTATTCATATTTCATATATCAGAATAATTCTATCGATTTCCGAAACATTTTCATATCAAAATATATAACGTTCAGAACAGAAATTGTATGACTGACCTGTACTTGCAGCAACAACACGAAAATTTGAGATGATATGTCGAAAGCCAAAGTTGGGTTCATGTTACATGTAATATCACGAGACAATGCATACAATAGCCAAGTCTGGGGACAACAATATGTCTAGACTTGAGCCTTTTCAGCTGCACACAGACTCAGACAATAGCTGCCTACATCAAGTATCTACTCGTAGTTGTCATGACGGCAGAAGTATCCAGTACGCAAACGAGATGTTTATTATTATTATGTTTATCTATTATCAGTTTGACAAGTAACTCCAGTAGTTCCTTGAACTTGAATAGGCATCGTCAGTTAGTTATTTAAGAAATAATGTTTTCATAGGCGTGCTCAATGGTTATTTTACGCACCGTTAGTGTGAGAAAGTTTATAAATTTTGCCAGCGCCCTAAAATTTATTAACTTTCCCACAGTAACCGTGCGTAAAATAACCATTGAGCACGCCTATGAAAAAAATATTTTTATTCTATTGCCCTACCCAAATTGATTGTCAACAAAGATTATAATGAAAAGTTGAAAACATATTTTAAACTTTGACAACCTTTATTGGAAAAACTCGTCAACTGATTCTCCCGCCTCGGTTGGCATCGTGCCAATGTCAGTGTATGAGATTCTGTGGTCTCTCAAATGGGGAGTGATACTGTTAGCTGCGTCAGCTGTGTGGAAATTACGTGGATGTATGTCTATTTGTGTCGCTTTGTTAATCAATTTCACGATGGGAACAACAGTTAAACTTGAGAAAGAAATTTCATCTTGTAATTTATTTGCTTGTTTTATTCGACTGTTACTTGTATGAAAGCAGACGTCCCTTTCCTCGTCCGACTTGTGAAATGAAATCTTCCAATGAACACCTGCACTTGTCCGGAGTTGATTTCACATAACCGCGCTAAAACATGTAATAAATACATGGTTAGCTCGATGTTATTGACACAAGTGTTATAGAATTGTGATTTTTGCATTGTATCTCCGATACAAAGCTGGCACCAAAATAACAGCCTCATATCCGTATTCATGACCTCATCAGTTTTTCTTCATTAAACATAGAAAATACCAATAAATTATTTCTTTCTGATTTTTAGTCAGGGAGTATTGATATTGATACAATTTAGAAATATGGTATGCGCCCATTTGCAAGTAAGTTCGGACGGAATTCCATCATGTGCCCTTTCTGACATTCGTTTTTCCTCTGAAACTGTGATGGCCAGAGTAAAATGTTCAACCGATCAAAAGCTGGCATACAACCGCGTGTTTGGTCACGTGAATATAATTCGTAAAGAATTATCGGATATGTTCAATCACATGACTATCTGTAAAGAGTTGTCGGTCATGTTTGATCACGTGAGAGTTTAACCCGTAGAGAGAGGATTGATCATCAACATTCCATTCCAATCGCCATGCTAGTGGGGAGGTAAGTTAATTTTGTTGTTGGAGCCTACAACGCGGGTTCGCGACTTAGCTATATCATAATTAGATTTTATAAATACAATCTATTCTTCATGTTCATATATCCATACTTTTAAGACAAAGACAGTTAACACACTACGTCATCAAACCAGAAATTAGCTCAGTAGTGAAGAATTCTTGGAAAACTCAAACCATTTACATATTCCAGTATTAACATAGAAAGTAAGGAAAGGAGTATATAGGGATATATATGGGACGTTATATGGGATATATATATATTGTATACATGATTCTGATTGGTCGAATATTTTGCTCTGGCACCCTGATCATGATTCCCCAACCGATTTTACAACTCCTCTTCGAAGTCACTTCCAGTGATGTTGTCATTTCCGATGATTGTGTCACGTCCGGTGATTACTTCACTTCTGATCTTGGGCTGAGACTGTCTTTTCTCCAATCCTCTGTTGGTACATGCATTATATATTGCGGTAAATAAGACGGTACGTGAAACGTAATGAAGACAACATGCTATTGGAAGTGTGAGGTTCCTTAGTCTAGAGATGACCATTTACATAGAAACACTTATCTCTAACATTCTGGGCAATGTCCTCTGGATTTGTTGCGCTGAAACATGCGCAGCTGTTGCGTAGTACGTAAATCGTACTGAAAGACGCCTCGATTATGAAACCCGCCCATGATACACTAATTGAACTCGGTACTGGGATGACAAAGGTGGCCCCCATTTATCCAGATTAGCAAGGGCCAAAAAAAGGCACCCCCTGTGGATAAGACTAACATTGTCGCATTATGACGCTTATTGCAACCATGGAGTTAAATATATTTAACTCCATGCTGCAACCTTCCTAATGAGGTTCAATTTTGCTGTAGAGATACACTTCTAATGAAGCTAGGCCTACTCGTGAGTTTGTCATCGATCACCGTCCTGGATCATGGACTTTTCAGTAAACTTCGTGGCTGGGTGGTCGTTTTCTATGAAATGTTTGCCAACGCTAAATGTAACGATCGGTTACAAATTAATGCGGACTCAATCTGGTTGGCGTCGTTGATATTGACTATAGCGGACAACGTCATGGTCACACCCGGCATCTAATCGGCTGGTTAAAGCCGATCCATATATTTAAACAATGGTCCATAATTTCCAAAATGACGGCGCGTTTTGAAATCTAAGAGAAACCGATATTTTGTTTGACTTTATACATACATCTTCGAATTCGAATTGTGTTTTATAGCATAGACAGGTTGAGTATTTTACCTTGTTCTCCTAAGAGGCAATGTGAACCGCCAGATGTGACAGGTTGTACAAATATAGTCGGCCAGTACGCATTAAGTTTATGCACCATTGCTCCGTGATAATGATACAATATTACGCTTGAAATAACTCTCTATAATCAACTTCATAATTGCTGTTTCGTGTACCGTTACTCACTTACATAGGGAGACATCATATTGTGTCGGTGTTCAAGCTGACAAAGGCAATTGAACCCGTATACAGTAATAAAAGGCGGTTAGGTAGTGGGTGTGTCGTTCATATCGCATGCTCAGTCAATTGCCGAATGTTAAACCGCACAGAACTCTATTACCTTATACGGTGGCATTAACGTTTGTTCGAGTGAAAACAAATACACCTTGACATCACCTATGCAATTGAAGCCCAGGTAAATGAAACAACTATGGAGTTGTATATGGAGAGAATTATAAAGGTATTTCAAACATAATATATTATCAATATCAAGAAGTAATTGTAGTTTTTTGGAAGACTTTAGTTTGTTATACACACTGCAAAATGGAAAATGTATGCAGATTTCTGACAAGCTCCAAAAAAGAGGACTTTTAATACGTAACGGTTGGCCTAGTTATTTACGTTTTCCCGTTTTGTTAGTGTAAAATCATTTGTGTGTGACCTTCGGCTGGCGTAAACATCCTAATAACATTATCTGTCTTCCCGACTCATTCTTCGATGATAAAATGGGATTAGCGCCAAATGTTCCCTAACCCAAACCGCCATTTCAGACTGTTCGCTCTTCAGCATTGGTCTATATATCTTCCAGAATTAATCATCACTCTAAATCTAAATCAATTGTGGGAGGTATACGGATAACGGATAAATAATGAACGTCAGCTAGATGACACTAGTTAACTACAACCAAAATTGGAGTTCGTCATTTAATATTTAATATTCATAATTCTGCAAAATAATCAACATAAACAGACCCAGGATATGCAGATATTCTTATTGTAGGAAGTGCGGTAACGAACAATGCTCATGGTTTCTGGACAGGACTGTACCGTGAATGTTTGTCAGGCTCAGACGTCGACGCTGAGATCTATTTTAGTGGCATATCGATCGACTGGCTGCGGAATGAAGCGACCGGGTCATAGAATAACACCAGAGCTTGCTAGGCTAATACTCGCATTGGGAGAAATCATAAAAGACTCAGCAAAACAGTTGCTCTGGGCTTGCCAGCGTTAGTAAATGTTCAGCAATCACGTTAATGGCACGATCGTGTGCCTTCATTCCTACATCCAGGCTAAAATATGCGTATAGAGATAATTCTCCATGCTGATACAGGCTACACCTGAGAATGCATACCTCTCGTACAGTATTTCGTCAGTTTACTCCGCGTGGAAGGCAATGGACGAATTGTCTTGGGCAACTCAACATACGGGTTGATGGGCTCTAAGACATCGTTGGTAAAGAACAGGTTTCTTGTCTCACACTCATTAATATTTCAATCCACAATGGAGGTCAAACACAGTTATGGTTTAATGAAGAGCATGTTACCGTAAATCTGAGCACATTTTTGTATATTCCCTGTACAAATGTAGCCTACACAATTGATAAAAACTAAACCGAACGCAGAGAACAGGTGATGACAGCATCATACAAAAAGAGTGACGAGTCAGAGCCATCACCTTATTCCATAATCACATTTCATTGAAGATGGCCAACACTCTTTCACGATGGTGAGAAATGAGTGCAAAGGAGATGGCACGATGAGGCGGTATATTGTAAATATGAACACAATATATGAACGCTCTAGCGCGGGTGCGTTATGATGCTATTTCGTGGGGAAAAAGCGATCTAAATCATTCACACATTTAGCCACGAAGGATCCCTTGGACCAAAACGACATTTAGCATGGTGATGTGCGGTGGTATTATATCTCCACTGCTGGAAAATCGTTTTGGTCCAAGGATTCGCTTGTGTGTAGAGTGATGTCGTCGCCCAGTAACCGCGTCCCGCGTTTGGCGGCGAGAACATCATAATGTCTTGCAGGCATCAGTCGAAATTGTTCACCACTTTTTTCTTGAAAGAAATTATTTTGTGCTCCTCATTTCTATGTTTCTGTTATGTCTGCCTGGATGTCGGAGTTGATTTGTCGATTATGGATGCGGGAATTATTCATGGGTGAATGCTGTCCACTCAAAATCGGACCTCACGCTTGTATCTCGTCGCCTATACTCGATCACTTTATGTCATGCTTGTCGCACTATTTCTGAATGCTGGATAGCACTTACAGCACCTGAATGAGAGCTCTCTGCCACAAGCATTGAGCCCTGTGTGTCTGGCAAGTACTCATGACCCAAGGGGAAAGTAAGTAATCTATTGCTCATATATAGCTCTCAGGTCTAATAATCCAGATCGAAACAGCTATCTCACGTGATTTTAATCTCCACTGTGTTCAAATGAACTGTCACAATCAAAGCGAGCCTGCTCCACATTATACTGTAGAACACGGCTTGGACATTCTTATGGATACTTGGTAATTAATACTGGTCAGGGATAAGGATTTCATGTAAGTAACATCATGACAGCATTAAATGTGTTACACCTTATATATGTCACAGCCTTATATGTGTTACATCTTATATATGTCACAGCCTTATATGTGTTACACCTTATATATGTCACAGCCTTATATGTGTTACATCTTATATATGTCACAGCCTTATATGTGTTACACCTTATATATGTCACAGCCTTATATGTGTTACACCTTATATATGTCACAGCCTTTTATGTGTTACACCTTATATATGTCACAGCATTATATGTGTTACTCCTTATAAATGTCACATCCTTGTATGTGTTACACCTTATATATGTCACAGCCTTATATGTGTTACATCTTATATATGTCACAGCCTTATATGTGTTACACCTTATATATGTCACAGCCGTATATGTGTTACACCTTATATATGTCACAGCCTTATATGTGTTACACCTTATATATGTCACAGCCTTATATGTGTTACATCTTATATATGTCACAGCCTTATATGTGTTACACCTTATATATGTCACAGCCTTATATGTGTTACACCTTATATATGTCACAGCCTTTTATGTGTTACACCTTATATATGTCACAGCATTATATGTGTTACTCCTTATATATGTCACATCCTTGTATGTGTTACACCTTATATATGTCACAGCCTTATATGTGTTACATCTTATATATGTCACAGCCTTATATGTGTTACACCTTATATATGTCACAGCCTTATGTGTTACACCTTATATATGTCACAGCCTTTTATGTGTTACATCTTATATATGTCACAGCATTATATGTGTTACTCCTTATATACGTCACATCCTTGTATGTGTTACACCTTATATATGTCACAGCCTTATATGTGTTACACCTTATATATGTCACAGCTTTGTATGTGTTTCACCTTATATATGTCACAGCCTTATATGTGTTACACCTTATATATGTCACAGCCTTGTATGTGTTACACCTTATAAATGTTACAGCCTTACATATGTTACACCTTATATATGTTACAGCCTTATATGTGGTACACCTTATATATGTTACAGCCTTATATGTGTTACACCTTATATATGTCACAGCCCTATATGTGTCACACCTTATATATGTTACAGCCTTACATGTGTTACAGCTTATATATGTTACAGTCTTATATATGTCACAGCCTTATATGTGTTACACCTTATATATGTTACAGCCTTAGATATGTTACACTTTATATATGTTACAGCCGTATATGTGTTACACCTTATATATGTTACGGCCTTATATGTGTTATACCTTATATATGTTACAGCCTTACATGTGTTACACCTTATATATGTTACAGCCTTATATGTGTTAAACCTTATATATGTTACAGCCTTACATGTGTTACACCTTATATATGTTACAGCCTTATATGTGTTACACCTTATATATGTTACAGCCTTACATATGTTACACCTTATATATGTTACAACCTGATTTGTGTTACACCTTATATATGTTACAACCTTACATGTGTTACACCCTATATATGTTACAGCCTTACATGTGTTAACCTTATATATGTTACAACTTGATATGTGTTACACCCTATATATGTTACAGCAGTTTTTATTGTTTAGTTTCCAGTTCATCTGAGTTCCAATCTCCCTGAGCAAATCAATGTCACTCGCTTGTCAAGGTCAGCGGGAAATTTACCTTATTCCAGGTGTAACGACAGCGTAATTGCTTGCTTAGTTGATCTGGAAAATTCTCTCGACGTGGTCAGCATCAACGTTACGTTTTATTTCATGACTATGATCGTTGTGGAGGGTTCGGGTTTGTTTAGTAGATCCAATAAAAAATAGAGATGATATGAATAGTTGAAAAATAATGGGTAATAGTTGAGAAATAGTGATCGTAGTTGATAATAGTTGAGAAATAGTTGGTAATAGCTGAAAAATGTATGATAAATAGTTGGTTATGGTTTATAAATAATTGGTAATAGTGAGAAATATTTGGAAATAGTTGATAATAGTTGAGAAATAGTTGGCAATAGTTAAGAAATAGTTGGTAGTAGTTGGAAAATAGTTGGTAATAACTCAGAAATCCAATCCTAAACCTGACCTTCATGCTGCCATTTTGTTACCTGAAAATTCAGACATCCCGTCATCTCAAAAGTTGTCAACGGTGAATCCAACAAAAAGGATATCACCAGAATGTCGCGTATAGGTTTGTTCTTTGCCTGTGAATGATGTTTTACTCCATTTGTCTCTGTAATGAGCCAGGCTGTCGAGGAGTGACTGTACAGGAGTACAAGTCTATCAAGGTGACAGCTATATTCCAGAGAGAACTTCTGACGGATAATGATGTGAATTATTGGCACCAGTTCTGAGCATTTCCCGATGGTCATTAGATAATCTGTCCTATAGGTGCGCGAGCGTGAACGTCATAATTCGTGCCGGCATGAATTTTTCATTCTGGGGATTTCGATTTAGAGGAAAATCCAAATGTCAAGTGGGCGTAAAAATGTGGGCAGATGGATATGGACATCCAATGGCACTCGGCGTAATGCATAGCGCTAGAGCACGTGGGAAGACAAGTGTCAGAGATCTTTATAACACTCAGTATAGCGGGCACAATTAGGTTTGTCGGGAGAGACAGATATACCTGAATAGTAAAGTAGTCGAACATAATATAAATGAACGTCATATGTAAATCCCTTCTTAGAACTACAGGCTATGACGTACAATAATTGTGTACGAAATGTTATACATGAATATTGGATACAATTCAACAGTTGAACATGAACTACTACAGGCGCGCGAATAACAGTGATGGTGATCGAACATGGATCGAACTACAATGTACAATACATCATCGGGTGCAGGGATATCAGTGGTGGTGTTGAGTTAGAGAGGGGTGACTTTCCCGGAGTGAGTGAGTGAATAAAATTTAACGTCGCTTTCAACAATATTTCAGCTATATCGCGACGAACCAACCAAGCGCCACCCAGCCAAGTTGCGTTCCTGTTATTTCGAAGAAGAAATCTTTGAAGCAATACATTCCAACATTTGCGTTCCTGGTGTTTTCTGTTTCGACCTTTTGTACTTATATGCTATCTCGTAATGATGATATTCAATGATGGTAAATATAGTGAATTATTATTGAATTAGGTAATCACAATGAATTCTGCGACAGAATGAGCACGGACGGAATCACGAGGCGCATTTTAAATGTTCCCCAACAGGATTAGTAACTACAAGGTACAGCTTTGACTTTGAGATATTCCTGATATGAATTTACTATTTTTAATTAGAAAAATTAAGACACTGATCCGTTTACGTGTGATAAACTGGAACTGCCACCTTCCCGAATCCAGAATTGATCAGATTTATACATTAATTGGACAACATTTTGCACTTTGTGTGCATTTCTGGTGTTTTAAAGGGAATGTAGGAAGCGGAATGACAAAATGGCATGCCAATAATTTATATGACAAAGGTCTGGGTTTTCTTCGGAAGGGCTATATTCGTATTTTTGTAACAAACAATGGAATGAAACTAATTATTTTGCCTTCAATTTTCTGTCATATTCTTAAGCGAATACAGGGGGGAGTTTGAAGTAGAACTCCCCTAAGCCAAGCCCATCTAAAACCGAAAGATTAAACTTCAACAAGGGATTGACACTCACTCAAACGGCACTGTGAAGCGAAAAGACATTTTGGTGGAGGATGCCGGGGGTTTTGTGTTCGACCCAGAACAAGTAATCAAATCTTTGCAGTGTTGAGCTCCATCTCCGCCGAGATTTCACACAGCTGGTAGTAGTGTCGCCAACTGTGTAGAAACCGGGCTTAATACATAAATCTCCATTTTATGATATCCACTGATGTGGTGTTATATGTGAAGGTGGAAAATAACTATATTCTTGTACAAATTGTTTGTTTTGGGGTTTTTTCATCAACAAACGGCAAGTTTTTCGACGCTCTGGAAGATCGACCGTTTTGGCTGAGCAAGCCATCGATTTTAAATTCCAGTTATTATTTATAGCAAGTTAACGACATGTGACTGTGACATTCCTTCACGTTAGTGACACTGGACCGCATTGTTTTTGTGTGGACAAGTACCGGAAATTATTACATCTGACAGGTGACAGATATTAGTTGCTGATAATTAATTAAACTGAATGGAATCAGTGCGAATATATGACGTCATAAGCACATGTCACTTCCAGAAGATAATCCATATGTAATGTACAACAGAACACCAACAGAATATGTTGCTAAGCAACGTTTAGCGACAACCTTCCTTCGCCTGTACATATTGTTTGATTTCGGATAACTGATCGTGTATGCTCTAACAAATTGGCGAAAATATCAAGTTGTTATACAGAAAGTAATCATGTGGAATAGTTGGAGCGTGTATGGCAGGATGGAAGTATAAATCTGATCGATACGTATATCATATTAGCTGGAAACCATTAGGCCAGATGGAATTCTCCTGTATCGTGATACATGTATACCAATTCAGACAAGAAGAAATAAAAGATATTTCCCAAAATTTTCCAAATGTGTCCCCATTGAATGAGATTTGTATGTTAGAATGCTATATATAGTAAACAAGTGTATCCGTGGCTATGTACAGAGTGAGACATATTCCGCCATTTTGAGCCCAACGTGTAACGATACTGTGACATTCGCCTGTCGGAAATACCACTGAATATTAGCAGATAAGCCGGCCATATATCAGAGCTAATACCCCCGACACTGAGCGAAAAGACTTCGTCCGAGCCAGCCATCTTTGCCATAAAATAAGATTTATATTTAGCATACAGCGATAGGGACGAATAACAAAACAATTATATAGATCGAGAGATAAATCCATCGATTAATAAACAATGAAGACACAAATTAAATGTTATAATCTGTGCTCGTATGAGGCTAAATTCTGAAAACGATCGAGAAAGAAAACAACTGATTTCGCTATAAAATGACAAGAAATGAACGCACCTTATGGCGGGGAATCTTCTCTCATCCAGGTTGGAATGGCCGTTCACAACTGGTCGTGTAGCTTTGGGCAGACACAGGCAATCGATATCAATCGTGGAACAAATCTTCGACCGCGTGAGCGCATGCGCCTCGTGCATTCTAATAACACAAACCAGAACATAAATCGGTAGCCTTAGCAATCGATATATAAGAGCAGGTGCATGTCCCACACAGAATCTAATTATCTTCCTTGTGCTTCTAAATATGCTCTCCTGAATGAGAGAATTAGCAGATGTTGTGATCGCGCAATGTGACCTTGTCGTCACCGTGTAATAGGACCAATGACAGTTCAATAGCAGAACCAAACAGTACCACACGGTCAATCTATTTCACTTTAATATGAATGCCAAATGCTAATTAACGGTTAGGTAGAAGGGAGAGTAATTGCAATATTATTCCCTCACATTATCCTATATTTTAT